>JAVSBV010060539.1:0-10593 GCA_033117975.1 Parotocinclus spilosoma
TAAATAAAAGTATGAGATTTAAGGGAAAACACAAAATTGTCTAGGTGACCCCAAACTTTTGAACGGTAGTGTAAATCGAAATAAGAAATAAGAAGGAGGTTATAATGTCATGCCTGGTCTCTGTGGTGCAGTATCTTACATACAGTACGTATGATGCCATATGTATTCATACACTGTTTTATCCCATTATGTAGAACCTCTGTTCTGTCCCGCCCTCCTCTGCTATTGGTCGCTCAGCTGTGGGATTCCCCTGGCCAATAGCTGAGGGAGGAACCCGCGTAGTTCCGGTGCATGCAGTAACGGCTGCCTTAGACTCAGGCTCTAGTCGGTGGAGCAACAATGGTGCTGCTGGGGACCGGGGTCCGGGTCTGAAGGCGCGTAAAGATCTGGATCTATACTGGAGAACCGTGCTTTGTTTTCTGAGAATATGAGCAAAGAGGAGCCAGCGCGCAGAGCCTCGTCCCTGAAGTTCACCATCGATAACATCCTCAATCTGAAGTCGGGAGGAGAAGAGGCTGACAGGTGTCGCCTCAAGGATGGTCAGCATGATGACACGGGTACGTTTTTAAAAAAAAAAAAAGTATTACTTCTTAAATGCTTTGCACTTAACATGATGTTGTCTGGCTCGCTCTAGCACTCTTAACTTGGAGCGTGTGGGTATTGTCTTAAAATACAGAAGCAGAAGCTTAGAGACCCTGAAATCACTGAATCTAAAAGTAAATGCTCTGGTGTCTGGGTTTTTTTTTTTACTCTTGTTGCTCCATGGAGTCTGAATGGAAAAATTACAAAGTGCAGAATGCGTGAGCCGATGCTTCTTCTGTCACTGCACTCCTCAAAACACAAGAATGCACCCTGTAGATTGTGGGTTCTCACAAATGTGTTGTTTTTTTTCTTTATCTCCATGTTCCACTTTCTCAAATTGTGCTCTAATGAAGAGGTTTAGAGTTACAGGAGACCCTGCGTCCCCTTAC
Source organism: Parotocinclus spilosoma (assembly GCA_033117975.1). Lineage (NCBI taxonomy): Eukaryota > Metazoa > Chordata > Actinopteri > Siluriformes > Loricariidae > Parotocinclus > Parotocinclus spilosoma. The sequence goes on from JAVSBV010060539.1 coordinate 972, forward strand.
GGGAGTGTTAGGCCTACATTTTATTTTCTGGGTCTTAGATTGAATTTTTCTTCATGTATACCTGTTGTGTTTTTACAGATCAGTGGGTCTTAAGAACAAGCACTTTGTGTTCATTTTATACTTTATACTTATCCGGTGTTTCTTATCAGAAAACCAGAGCAAATGAAAATGCAACACAAACTCAAAGCTCAGATCTTATGAGCAGGGTTTCGAGGGTTTCTTTTTTTTTTTTTTTGAATAGTCCTTTAACCATTTACTGTTTCCACACTCTATGTGCTTCTGTACTGGTGTGATTAATAACTAAAAGTGTGAACTAGAAAGGCGTTTTAGAGTCGCGTTGATCCATGGTGCATCTCCCTCTCAGGTCGAACCCGAGCAGACGGAAGCGAGGATGAACCCGTTCCAAACCCGGACAGCTCGGGCATGTGCACGGACGGAAGCCCAGCTCGGGACTCCGAGAAAAGACCTCGGGCGGCTGCGAAAAAGAAAACGCGCACCATCTTCTCCAAGCGCCAGATCTTCCAGCTGGAGTCCACGTTCGACGCGAAGCGCTACCTGAGCAGCGCTGAACGCGCGTGCCTGGCTACCTCCCTGCAACTCACCGAGACTCAGGTTAAGATCTGGTTCCAGAACCGGAGGAATAAATTAAAACGGCAGCTGCTGTCGAGTGACATGGACGCACCGGGCGCAGATTTGGCGGAGAAGAGCGCGGCGGCTCTGCCTCTGGTTTATAAGGAGAGCGCGTTCTGGGGGAGATGTTTATTACCCACACCTGTGCCACTCGTGTATCCGGGGAGCAGCGCGCCTTATCTGTGTCTCTCAAACACCAGCAAATACTTCAGACTTTTTGAAGGGGACGTCTGATGGCTTCCAGCTCTGAGCCTCCAAGTTGTTTTTTTTTTTTTTTTTTTTTTTTTTAATCTGTTTGTTTATTTGTTTGTTTGCGGTAAGAGGTGGTGACATCACAATATCGCCTGGCTTGGAAACATTATGCGAAGCTGATATTATTTATTTAGAAACCGTTCCTATTTTGATATAAATACCCCGTTTTATACTCATCAATGATATTGTTTAAGTGATTGCTGGGAAAATTTAATAACGTCTATTATTATTATTATTATTATTATTATTATTATTATTATTATTATTATTATTCAGTCATTCCGCTGAATGGGTGCCATTTGCTCTTTGTTCTTTCATTTTCTATAACATACCTACACATGTAACTATTGAAAATGAGCATTGGTCAATCTCAGGCAACTTTATTTTTATTTCTATTTCTATTTGATATATACAGAGTCCTGTTCCTCCTTGTAGGGGTAACAGAACAGAGTTTGTAGCACAGAATTAGGCAAAATACATCAAATAATCATTAAGAAATAACCACAAGGTGTCAGCTTTAGCACATTCTAATGATTTGCCAAAAATGTGTATTTGCACAATTAAATAATGTAGGAAACAAGATTCAAAATAAGCGTTAACTCATGGTCTTATGACCTTCAGAAGATCCAGATGATACAGCTTCAGGTTGATCATGTGACCTGCGGTATGAGCCATAATTATCAGAAGAGACATGACCAAAAATATGTATTTTAAAACAAATTATTATGGGTTTTTTTTTATGAATTAAATATTTAAGCCCTAAATGGGATAGGAAGTGACTTAACAATGCAAGAACAAAATGTTCTGAAGGACTTTAATGTGTAAAGTTTAATATTAGAGATCAGGGACAGCTAACAGATATGTTTTGAGTGCTTTTTAATGTCGTAATATCATTTAAAAATCATATTTCTTATACTTGCAATAGCATTACTGTGCCGGACACTTTGCTTAAGTATTAAAAAGTTTTTTACTTTGTGTTTTTAACAGTCAGTTGTATTAATTATATACCTGGGGATGAAAATGGCACCGATTTGGTGGAATAGCACTCCTATTATTATTATTATTATTATTATTATTATTATTATTATTATTATTATTATTATTATTATTGCCAAAGATGATTGGTTGCATGAATTTCACCGACCACACCTAATCCCATAAGGCACTCAATCAAACTTTTAAAAAATGAATGTAAATGTTTTTCGTTTACTGCATGTTTATGTTTATCATATTACGTTATAATCTGTGTATAACAGTTTACATTTAGGTATCAGTCATTTTATATTAAATATCCTCTTTGCTTCATATTACCTTTCTTTTTTATGTCTAATATTTTTTAATGTATCACACAGAAAATTGCTCAGAGATAAACAATACACCATAAGGAACTCACATCATTTTTTAGTTGTTTTTTTGCACAGAGCCTGGGTTCAATCACACTAAACACTGTCGATGGTGTTCAGGAGTTTTATGGGTTGTATTTAAGAGCCCATGCTTGGCAGGATTGGATGTTTGGATGGATCTAGAAACCCCGATAGAGCCTCAGCTGGCAAATTGAATTAAAACAATCGTTTAAAGCTCTATATGCATAAAAAAAAGCACACACTCTCAGTTCCAAAGTACGCTCTGTGGAAGAAATCCTGACTTACATAGCAATGCCTATTTTAAAACTACGCCTTTAAAGCCTGCTGCTTACTCGGTCATTTCTGTGATACTTTTAGCACGATGACACTGCACACAAAAATTAAAGGACACTTTAAAGTGAAATATCCCATAATAATATACCCCCTAATCTTTGTACGCAGTGTATCTATAATTTTTTTACACGTTTGCTTAAATCATAGCAGACAACTAGTCAATAAATCCTGAATGCAATCAAATAAATCTAAATTGAACTGATCCAAACGAAAGAGATGTTTGTCTCAGACTTAGAGCAGAGCAAATATCTTTACAGGTTCAAAGATATTGATTTATTTTTAGACTTGAACTACAGATATGCAGTACTTCCTTGTTTTATTGTATTTGAGCAGTTTTATAAACAGGACAAATGATTACAATATTATTTTAACTTATTAATGATGTAAGGCAGGTTTATTTAGGGAGATGCCGTCATTTTACAGGAATGTTTCAGTGTCAAATTGTGTACAGTATTTTACTGTCATTTCACATCATTTGTTTACAGGGAACTTTTACCTAAAGATCATAACCTATTAAATAAACGGGCTAAGCAATGCATCCAGTGTATCATGTATAACATCATTTATTTATAATAATTCATGTCCGGTTATTTATAGTAACAGTAAATATGATGTATTATTAATATATGAAATTGTACTCATTTGTAACAAAATGCATACAAACACTCATTTGAGTTAATCGAAGCACAAACGCTTGGAAATTCCCAGCGTCCCTCAATACAGACTGCAAAACACACGACTGCAACGAGAATTACACAATGCAAAAACAAACAGCCAAACACACAAATAACATTTTTACATAAGTGCAAAAGTTTAACCTTTTTATAAATTCCTGCAGCTTGTTAAGGGTTATTTTAAGTTGAAAATGTGCTTTTGGATTTATTAAAGACAATATTACAGTCAAGTATTAAGGATTACAGTATTTACCAACCAGCATTAACAACTAAACACATTAAAACATACTCGATGTAATGTATTTTGCTCGTATATAGATCTTATTTTTATCCACTCAGTGTGTTCAGGTCTTTTCCTTTCATAATTGGAATGGGTTTATGATAATATGATAATATTATGATAATAATTAAAGCACTAAAGACTGTAATCACTCCATCACAATCTCATTTTACTTTAGATCTGTGTACGCTACGGAAACTTAGTGTTGTTTATTTTTATTACCTGTATGAATTCTTACAATGAACACTGTGTGAGAATAAGCTAATTGAAGCGTCCTTTCATCTGGCAGCGTGCTACATTCCTCAGACTAGAAGCAAAAGCTCAAAGGTTCGAACAAAGCACTTACTGTAGGAGAGACCGAAGCTTTGCTTTACTTCAGACTAACAGCTTAGTGTGTGATGTGAGTGAGATTTTATAACAGTCAGAGATTACATTGTGATATTGTGATATTTCATGATAACTATGACAATCTCATATATATATATATATATATACTGTGCAAAAGTCTCAGGCCACCATTTGATTTATTGTTTTAACAATTTTGTAATAACCTCATATAATTATTTTGGAGAGAATACAATTAGATAAGATAGATATAGATATACAATTTATAAGCGGGGGAGGTTGGGAGGATCAGAAAATGTATACAGTGGTAAGTATTTAGTATTTTCTCCCCCTGGTAGCTCCATCGGGGTCCCGAGTTGTTCCTTTTACAGTCCGAAAAAGCTTGATCAGATGTGGAAGAGAAGCCAATGTGTTTTGAAAAGTATGTGCTTTTTATTTTGTAAGAGACTGATAAATTATTATCATTATGGTCATGATACCATATAACAAATAAAACATCTAATGGTGGCTTAAGACTTTTGCACAATGCAGGATGAGCGCAGACTCAACCTTTTATTCAAAACCTTAAACATACTTTATTGAACTTTACTTTATTTACTTTACTTTGTACTTCATATGTCAGAAATACATTTAAAAAAATTGAGCAAAAATATATAGTTGTTATTGTTTAAAATAGTACATAATAGTATAATAGTACAAACAAAGTCCAGTTTTAAAGATGTTCTCATATTTATATGGCATACATCAATTAACGATTCAATTAATTTGAATTAAGATGAATGAACAGTGATGTGTTAATGATGTTAAAGTGGGGTCACATCCTGGATATATAATGATTAATTGTGAATGAACACTGATGATTTATTAAAAAAAACAGCAGCTCCTGTGGATGAGAACATCAGTTCAGGACCCCAGTCTGGCCTTCCAACATACTCAGTGGTTATGGGACCTGTGATGGACCTGCATCCCAAATGGTGAACAGGTTGTGGACCGCAGAACGACCCTGACTGGGACCAGTGGGGTCGAAATGGAGTAAATGAAACAAATGTATTGCTTAACAAAGTTATTAATGGAAAGTGAAAATCGAATCTGTTCCATAACGTTATAAACTCGTCTTAATGCTTTAGCTGTAATCCCTTACTAAACATTAAAACCTTCAACTGTAACTTATTTACAATAACTGTAAATATCTGCCCTAACAACACGGCCATCAGTACATTCCCCCAAAAACGCACTTTAACCATGGAATCTGTGTAAAATCAAAAAGTCGCTCATGTGCAAAGACTTCAAACACAAACCTTGGATTAATTATATTTTACACTGTAAGCAAATTACTGAAACGTTCCAGTAAATTACGGGAAACATAGCTGTCATTAAAACACCGGACATGACACTGCTGGGCCTTTGAGTAAGGACCACGCCATGTCTCACTATCTTTGTGAGGACCGCTCACTGACAACATCATTAATGTGGATAATTAATGCATCCCCTAAACCTACCAAAACTTAACCTCCAAACTTTTTTTTTTCAAAAGGAAGTTTAAAAAAAAAAAAACCTTAAACCTCGACAAACAAAAGGTCCCCACAAGCTCAAAAATGTGAGATATTTCTATCCTAAAGGGGATATTTCCAAAATGTAAGAGACATGGGCACACAAAAAAAAAAACACGGACAGAGGGACACTTGACATGGTTTTAAACATGGTTTAATGTTGAAGGAAAATATAAGGATCCCAGAGCATGCAAATTCCATATGCAGTATGGTCTAGGAATTAAATATATATATATATATATATGGGCTTGGGGCTTGGAGGCATTTTAATGGACCATCACAAACTGAAAATGGGGATTGTAATCAGACCAATCAGTATTTTTAATCCAAAATCATTAACACAAAGCTTATTTTATAATAAAGTGCAGAAAAACCATGTGTAATTCCATGAGTAATTGATTTAAAGTGAAAGGTGAAAGCAAAACACCAAAAAAAGCCAAGATTCAGTTCCTGTTTTCCCTTTGGTTGGCTGTCATTACTAAGCATTTTAAGACCCATAATGACTTACTTGCACTACAAACACAGTACTGTAAATGTACAAATAAGGAAAACCACAATAAACCCAGAGGATATCTGCACTGAGCGGGACCTATTGTGAATCTGATTTAAAAAAATATATATATTTCTTTTTATTTTTTGGAAGAAATGGAAAAAATAAATGAGTATCCTGACTGTTTTAAGGAGCAAGTCCAAAATCCAGGCTCTATCATGGTATGGGGTCGGGTCAGGGCCCATGGTAAAGCTTATTTACACTTCTGTGATGCAGCATTAATGCAGAAAAGTAAACCGAGGTTTTAGAGCAACATAAACTGCCTTTAAGACGACGTCTTCACCAGGGACTTCCATGCATTTAATAACAGAGCAAAGCAAAACCACATGCTGCACACCTGGCCAGGCCCACCTGCAGTCCTTACCTGTCCCGAATAGAGAATGTTTGGAGAATTTAAAAACGAAAAATGTGACAATGACGACCCCGTACTGTTCTACATCTTAAGACGTGTTTGGAGGAACAAAATCAAACTTCTGTGATAAAACGTCTTTTAAATTTTGTGAGAAGGAAAGGAAACATTACAAAGTGCCAGTTTTCCGTCACCTCTTTTAATGAAAAATGTGTTACAGGCCGGAGATGCAGGATGGGATGTTTATTAACAAATGAAATAAAGTAAAAAAAAAAAAAACAGCTCTGTCCATCTGTTAAAATCATCTGCGATGAAAATATAAGAAATATTAGAAACACTGCATGTTTTTTTTTTTTCTAAACGTTTCCAACTTTTTCAGAAATGGGCTTATAAGTTGTAAATTGTTTAACTCTTAATTCCTGTAAAGCAAAAACAAACTTTACTGCAAAGTGTAAAATTAAAGCCCTGTGGACACTTTATATTTCATTTTTTTTTTTTATATGAAAGTAAGTCTACATTATTTTAACCTTAATTAAGTTGAACTGATTCGCTGATTGATTCACAGCATTTATTACAAATTTATTCAGATATGTGTTCATATATAAATGACCCGCTTCATCATCATCATCATCATCACCATTATCATCATCATCACCATCATCTGCTGGGCTTCACCTTCAAGGCGTAAAAGATCTTTGGCACGCCTGTGACGCACACACACCTCTCAGATCGAGTTTCAGCCGGTTTGGACAGCATGAGACTTCGTGGCTGAGATCTTGAACCCGTCTCCACGACTCCATATTGGATTTCCCACTGCTTTGCGTCTATCTCTGCAGTCCATCCCATTAACGCATGCGATCTGTTAATGGCGGGGTGTAAGTGTACGTGTCTGAGAGAGTGCGACGGGGGACAGCAGACTTCCTGTCTCGCCGAGAGGGTCGAGGTTTGAAAACAGAGAGAACACCTTCTGTCGCCCTGCACTTTGCTCCCAAACCGCAAGGTTCAAATGACCCACGCCGACACACACTCGCATTTTGGGTCCGAGAGACTGGAAGAGCCGAGCGAAAGTGCATTAGAGGCGCAGTCTGATCAAAGAGGCCGCAAACGTAAACATGCCATATGTAGCAGCCCACGGGTGCCGACGACAGGAGGGCCAACGCTGATCTATCTGTACCGCCAAATTGATTGATGGGACTGTTAGCCGTGGAATTAATGACAGTTTCAGATTTCCTACGTCGAGCTTCGCCGCCTCTCCGGCCACAAACTCACCGGCTCGGCACCCCACCAACCCTGGTACACTGGATATCATAAGAGGTGTGCTTTTAATTATGGGCTCTGACCGTTCACTTCAAATCAGTATCATGTAATCACGTATTAAAAGCTGCAGAAATATGATCTGGTTACGTTGCAGAGGTCGGATAAACCTCATTTGGAAAACCAACAAAGCGTGACGTTTGAACCGGAGTGAGTGCGCAAACTTTCGCCCAACAGTCTACTGGGAGAACGATATTTGTAGCCAGTGATTTTTTCACACTCAAGAAGCTCTAGATAAAAAACGCCAAGCCAATAATTCTCATAAGGTATAATGCCAAGTGAATGAATATGTTCCAGATCCTCAAAAAATCCTCCCTGTATAAGTTATTATATATATTAATGGAGTTGTACAGGAGCTCCTGATGTATCATGGAGAAATGTTCAGATAAATCCATCATAAGTTAAACAGATCAAGTTTATTAGAATCATTTCTGGATCATAGAGGAGCCTCGTACACTTCAAAGCTTACATTAACCCAGAGTTATCCAAAATCACTAACATAAAAGTTTTTTTTATTATAACGTGCAGAAAAATCTCATGCAATTCCATGTGTAATGCATTTCAAGTGAAAGGTAAAAGCAAAACACTTACTCAGTCTGAAAGCCAAGATTCAGTTCTTGTTTTCCCTTTGGTTGGCTGTCATTACTAACCACAAAAATGTGACAATGACGACCCCATACTGTGTACATATTAAGACGTGTTTGGAGGAAAAACAGAACAAAATAAAACCTGAAACACTAAATCACTTGTTAAAATCTGTGATAAAACTTAAAAATTAAAAATTTTAAGTTTTGTGAGAAGGAAAGGAAACATTACAAAGTGCTAAACGCTTTTCCGTCACGTCTTTTAATGGAAAATGTGTTACAGGCCGGAGATGCAGGATGGGATGTTTATTAACAAATGTAATAAAGTAAAAAAAAAAACAGCTTTAAACTGTCTGCGATGAAAATATAAGAAATATTAGAAACACTGCATGTTTTTTTTTTCCATTTTCTAAACCTTTCCAGCTTTTTCAGAATTGGACTTGTAAATTGTTTAACTCTTAATTCCTGTAAAGCAAAAACAAACTTTACCGCAAAGTGTAAAATTAAAGCCCTGTGGACACTTTATATTTCATTTTTTTAAGTGGAAGGTAAAAGCAAAACACTTACTCAGTCTGAAAGCCAAGATTCAGTTCTTGTTCTCCCTTTGGTTGGCTGTCATTACTAACCATTTTAAGACACATAATGACTTGCTTGCACTATGTTTATTCTGTTTTTGTTTTTTTTATCTTAATCCCGTATCATCTTTCAAATATCCCCATGTCTTATCTTATTTGATATTATCTTAATCTTTTACTGCCAGATTTTGACTCTGTGTATGCTAACCACCTTCAGAAGAAAGTAACATTGCTGAAGATCCCGACCAACCCAGGATAACATCTTTTTTTTCCTCTGCCTTCAGGACAGAGATACAAGACAATAAAAACTTGGACTAGCAGGCTAAGGAACAGTTTCTATCCCAGAGCTGGATCATCCATCACTCCCTCTGCATAACCAAACCCTTAAGAAATGATTCAGCCACATCTTGCACTTTCATTTCTCTTTTGCAACTTTGCACCACAAATCTTCTATCGCCGCTTTTATTATTTTTATATTAAACTAAACTGCAGCTACTTAAAAAAATTAACACATGATATACATTATATCATACTATTCTATATAATTATTATAATAGTACTGTAATTTTATATATGTAATAAAAGGTACTGCACTATTATTATACCACAGTGTTGCAATAATATATTATCAGTATACTGTTCCCTCGTTTATGGGGTTACGTTTCAGGACCACTCGCGATAAACGGAAATCTGCCAAGTGTGGACCCTATATTTCTATAAGTATTTCTATACTATTTTAGAACTTGCGGTAGAACTTGCAGAACGTTTGGGTAACATCGTAGGGCTTGAATGAATTCAGTCTATAATGAAACTTTCACAAAC
>JAVSBV010060550.1:0-10593 GCA_033117975.1 Parotocinclus spilosoma
TTTTGTAGTAAATGGAAATGTTAGGCAAAGACCTGTAGGTGGCAGTAGAGGGCTGGGGAGAAACTCAGGAGTTTTTGCCTAATTATGCCAGAGACGAAGAGTTTCTTCATAGATATTACATACTGTACACGTTCTTTGGTCCGATTAAACGGAATTTTGATCCAAATAAGCGAATAATATTACATGTATTTAATAGGACTTGTTTCATTACTTTAGAATTTGGTCCGAATAAGCAGCTGGTCCCATTAACTGGTGGTTTTATTCATCGGAATCAACTGTATACATATATTAAAATTAATATGAGGAAAGTCCCACAAGAACTGCTTGACAATCCATCGATTGTCGCTGTCACTCCCCATCACTGTCAGTGTGTTTTGACACTCTTGGGTGACCATACACCCTACTGAATAGGCAATATGGGGGCACTCTGGTCCAGTTTAACATGCTTCAGTTCACCCCGATTAGTACGTATATCACTTGCTAATCAATCACCAGAATAGAGTTTGCATCTCATTTGCGTAATTGCATAATTTTCCTTGACTTTTCATTTGCTTTTCTGATGATTTTGTTTATTGAAATAAAATCAAATGCTTCTTTTTAATTCGCTTGATATTCGGTTTGAAATGTCCCCTCATTTTAGTGAGCAGTGTACAGTATATAAACAGACACATGGATGACGTGGTTTTATTTAAGTGTTTGTGTATAATAAGTCATAATATCTATATTAGCGGATGTTATATTTTAGAAATTTGCAAATTAAATTGATTTCGAATCTACTACAGGAATTTATTATTTATTATTCACGTTTCACTGCCACCAGCAATCACTCGCATCCTAAGGGTAATAAATGTTATTTGTCATGCGCGGGCACACCAGGTCTATTTATGTTACCTTACACCCAGCCACTAGACCTCAGGGACCAAGAAACTCAGACAGTGGAAAACCTGGCAACGCAAAACATAAAAAAAAAAAGAAAAAGCAGATGGTGCTGTTCACTGGGACACAGTTCACAGAACTGTACACTGGGATGCCACCAAAAGGAAGTCGACCATCAGTCATGTCATGAAACAGCTGAGATTGGAATTGACCTATGGGGAGTCAATAATAACAAACCACAGAAAGCTGAGTCAGTTCATCTGGAAACAAGCTTTTCATGTGAGAAACGTTTTTGTCACTAAAGGACATTTTCAGTCTCTTCCTTAGATCAGTGATAATTCATTCCTCCCACGAAAACCTTATGTGCCGGTGGGGTTTTATTCTGTGGTTTGCTTACCTGGATTATAGAGCATGCATCAAGATACCTAACAAAGCCAGGCATGAACCAGGGACTCCTGCCCTCAAGCCTGGAAATCTCTCACCCTGCAGTAATTACATACAATCCAACCAACATACAAACCTTACCTTGCCAGAGGCAGGATTTGAAGTGGCAAAGTGGCTGAGCTGGCAGAGAACTTGTTCTGACAAAGGTGAAATCTGTTTGTTGGCTCGATCTTCATGACAGATCTGCAAGGTTCAAGGTTTCATCTTTTTTAGGGCAAGGCAGCACAGTCACAGTAGGTATGGAAAGTCTTTAGGAAGTGACTCAGTATAAGTCTTGGGCCTGTTTTTTATGTTGTGCCTCGCTGGGTGCTTCTACCTATCAAATTAGAAATTATTTTAGGTCTAGGGGTGCTTCTACATATGCAATAGAAAAGATGCCTCAGGGATGCTGCACAAAGAGCCTTCAAAACTGTCCGTGGTATGCATCCTTCTCCACTGAGCTAAGCGTATAGATTGTAAACCAGCTTTTAGAAAATCTTGAGACACGTCACCAACCATGGCTCCTCTGGCCCTGGTCATTCAAGTCCTTTTCCTTTACGAGAAACAGTTCTACCAGGACACCCCGGGCTACCACATCCTTCTGAAAGTACTAATGTTCTGCTAAAAACTCTTAAAGTCCAACTGAACTACTCCCTATATTTGCACAATTGAAAGCTACCCTGATAAGCTGCAAGTAAAATGTCTTGCTTAAGTTTCCAAGGGTGGCCATTTGCAAAGCCACAACTGTGAAGTTGTTTATCCTGCCTGCTGATTCTTCTCTATCCACTGTTCTTTTATTCTCGTATCAAGACTTTTGTTTGCGGCATGGATAGTCGGGCATCTTAGAAGGTTTGTCATCTCTGCCCTGTCCATTGGGGGTGGGTGTCAAGCTGGTTTGTTATAACACTGTATAAATAAAACACAATTGAACGAATTGAATCTGCCAATGACTGTACTGTGGGAGAAAAGCTAAGAGATCTACTAAGTCATTTTTATGTTTGTAAGATGTATATAAGATTTATGTCTGCAAGATGGTGCTGAGTCCTGTAAGAAAGCCATGCCAGTATCCCCTTTCTCATCTTTCATTGCTGTGATCTATGCCAGTTTCACTGCTTGGCTTCTCTTCAGCCGGGGGATAACATATTGCCTCATGTCCAGCAGCAAAAAGACCAGAGCCAGGAAAAACATTACATGAGACATTACCCCTACTGCAAGAGGAACTCTTTCATAATTGATGACATACTTTTGATGACCCACATGGTTTGAACTAAGCGACCCCGTCTTCAAAGTGCCCAAATTTCCGCACGTCTTCATTTCCACCTCTCGAGCAAGAGACTCGAGCAAGGGGAAGCAGCGGCAGCTACACGTGCATCGAAAGGGCTACACTTCAAACGTGTTGTTATCAGTAATCGTTTCAGGCTGCTCCTTGAGTCTAATCACTTTCAGAGATGCAGATGGAGAGCGCCTGGGGGAAATGCTGGTAGGTGCCTTCAAGTCGTAGCGTGATAATACAGCTTCCTCAGCCTCTGTTTATGGGTGCATGTGGGAATGTTTGCTTGATTGTGGACAGGGGTGGTTCAGTGGTTCAGAGGCTCTGAAGCGTTCATGGAAATGTGGGGAATTTAAATCCCAGTTTGACCAAGCTGCCACATTTGGGCAAAGCTTTAACTCACTATTGCTTATTCTATTTGTAAATTGATGCAGATAATGGCAAGTGCTAAATGTAAATATAGACTCCTACATTTAAACCAATTGATGTATCAATTACCAATGTAGCAGTAATGTTCTCTGTAAATCTGCAACGGGAATTTTAGACTGGGATTTCTTGGGTTAAATTCCCTCTGACAGCCACTCCAGCCTCTTAACTGGATTAAGGTCTTGACTCTTACAACACAGGTCTTCTTCTCACAGGTTTTCTTCTCTTCAGTTTGAAGACACTGTCTGATCTGTCTGTTGTGTCGAAAGTATCTATCCAAGCGGTCTTTGAAACTGCAGTGTGGCAAAATTCTGCATGGTGACAAGTGTTTATTTATGAAGGACACACCCATTTTTCTAAAACCTTTGTGTATATGAATGCTGTGCTCTTGGTGTGATCTTTGGTCTTGTCGGACACCCACTCTTAGAGAATGGAGACGGTAAAGAAATTGACGAGCTGTGGAACGGTGAAAACACAGTTATTCAGAAATTCCTTTTGTTAGAGAAGTTGTTAGCTCATACAGTACGTTACTTTTGTGTTGATAAAGACATGGAAAATTCTATTGTGGATGAAAATCAGACCAAATTGTTCCTTCTGCTCTCCACTCTCCAAATCATTTATAAACGTGCCTCAAACGGGATTGTAATCAGACTGTTTTTCTTTTCCCACTAAATAAGGAACCACATAGCAACATCTCAGCTGATGCTCATTGCTTCATGGTTTTACCATATCTGGAGAAAAGTGTGTGGTATAATGTTCTGACTGGTTGTTTTGTCTCACTGATGACTTGCTGCCTGACTAAGAGGACAGAGGAGGGTTAGCAGTAACGCCGTGCCTACACGGTACATGACATTCGAGGGTTAGCTTAACCACACGCTCATAGACACCTTTACACGCGTGTGCAGTCCTTTTCTCCAAGGTGGATCATAAATCAGTGTAAGCCATGTGTTTAAAATTAGCCTAAAACTTTGTTCAGGATCATCATTAAGCTGATTTAGTTCATATGCTTTGTAGATCTAATAGATCTAACTGACACCCAATTAGACCTTTACTGTATTATTTTCACTGTAATAAACAAAGAAAATAACATGATCATGCATTTACACTTTAAATTAGTTCAATATCAATGTTTACAAACTACTTTAAAAAGCTAAGTGCTTTGTATTACGCCTTGGCTAGCTAGCCGTCTAACTAAATGATACCTAGTCTACGATCTGTGGGAAGGTGTTCCGAAACAGACAGTTAAATATGATACTAAACATAGTACTAAGTAAATGTACTTAATTATACCTTTTTTAATTTATTTAAGTGTCTAAGTATGAAGATATTACACAACAAGCATGACTTAGCGTAACAGCAAACAGACAGCATACGGATTAGGCTAGCTCACACTGGTCATGTTAGAAACGAGTAAAATGTTAGTACTTGTATCTGCTTTAATATCATCTTCTTCAGGGATTTATTTAGACAAACCATTTATGGCGTTAATTATGATTGCATATGGAAACATTAGCACTTTTTAAACTGGCTAATTAATCAGCTCCAGAGTAATCAGTAAACAGCCACATAAAATATATCACTACAAGTATTATAGATATTATTCTGCCCTAACACCTGCCTACATAGTTTGTGTTTAGGATACAACATTTATCACTTGGAAACTTAGCATGACAGCTAGCTAGATTAATGCTAATTCTCCAGTAATGCACTCATGCACTCAAACATTGCAGAGTTAAAAGAGTATTAGCCATCTAACATAAACCTATTCACAATCGTGTTGTAGTGTAAGGTCACAGCAGGCAGACAGCTTGCTCATTATCTTAGCTTAAACATATTGGGCAGCACGGGGGTTCGGTGGGTAGCACGGCTGCCTCACAGCAACAAGGTCCCGGGTTCAATCCCAGGGTGGAGCGGCCTGGGTCCTTTCTGTGTGGAGTCTGCATGTTCTTCCCGTGTCTGCGTGGGTTTACTCTGGGTACTCTGGTTTCCTTCTAAAGTTCAAAGACATGAATGTTAGGTTAATTGGTGTGTCTAAAGTGTGACTGTGTGATCCCCATCTAGGGTTGTTCCTGCCCTTGCGCCCAGAGTTTCCGGGTGGGCACCGACTGGCCCGCAACCCCGTGTGGATTAAGTGGAATTTGCATTCTCTTCAGTGATTCATTTAAAAATAATTAATTGTGTGTTTAACATACCTAGTATGTATACATTTTTCGTATTAGGTTCTTTTTCGTAATTTGGTTATCTTTTGGATTTCCTTAAAGTGTGTGATCTTCAGACCCCAACCACCCTAACCCGTAAAACGTAGATTTTAATTGTGGAAAGAAACATAGTTTGAAGTTGTGAAGCTTAAAGTGTTACTACCCCATTCTCCCATTGATTCAAGTTTTGTCACAGTCAGTAAGCCTGTTTATAATGATAAAATGTGACCTTTTGTCTGCGATTTCTAATTTGACCTCAAAACCACTGAATGTAACCGATTTCAACCATCCAGGAGAAGTTCATCATGTCTTTCATTTCAGGGGGAATCCAAAACTAGAACGCTTTGCTGAAATGTTTTATAGTTTGTCCATTTAATGCTTGTAACATACTCTATGTTTTACCATTTTAACACAGTCATCCTGTGCACTATAAGAGGTGTTATCTATTAAAATACCCAATAAAAGAAAAAACAAAGCTTCCCATTTAAACCCACTTTATTCCAGTCATAATTGCATAGAAGAGCCTGTAATCAAACCCAGAATACACTGGGTGCATCACAGGATTTTGTAATTGCAGCACCCGACCTTTCCGTTGTGAGCCCCTTTTGAGATTCTAACCTTGCCTTTTCCAGAATGTGATTTAATTAGACAATTAGACAAAATTAGACAACCTAAGGGAATATTCTTGTAAATAAAGGTTGACTGGACTGGGGTGAGTATGCTGTTTACATCCTTGCAGTGTTGTTGGACTGTGGTAGCCTAGCGGTTAAGGTGCTTTACTGTGGACTTTACGGTCCAGGGTTCAAATGTTGAGCTTCCACAGTTGGGTCCTCTAGCTAGGCGCTCTGGATAAAGGCGTCTGCTAAATGCCATATATGTCAATGTAAATGTGTGAAAGCTCATTGAGCTAGGAAAAGTGTTTCCTGTGAATCATGGCATCTATTGACCTTGCAATGCCCAACTGATTTCATACTTTAACCCAAACTCACGTCAACATGATGAGCAGATGCCTAGCGTTAGTTAATCCGCCCTCCATTAAGTTTAAGCCTCCGCACAGTCACAAAAGAGATCGAATGTTTATCATGTTATTACTAATCAATCATAGTCTGTTTAGTTTGGATAGACTCTACTGATGATTATGGCAGAAAATAACAGGAAACAATGTTCAGTGTTGCTAGTATTAATAAAATCATAACATGTCTGTTTATGAGAAAGAGTTGTGAGACATCTTCTGAGTACAATGGCTCACACAACACCCATGCCGAACTTTGGAATTGGAGTTGTTAGGTATTTAGTCATTCATTCATGATCTTCCGCTTAATCCACATGAGGTCTATGGGTCACTCGGCAACAACCCTAGGTGAAGCGCCAATCCATCATAGGGCACACACACACACACACAGTGGTCATACTAAGGGCCACTTAAGACAAACCAATTAACCTAAGACGCATGTCTTTGGAATGTGGGAGGAAACCGGAGTAAACCCACGCAGACACAGGGAGGACATACTGACTCCACACAGAAAGGATCCAGGAAGCTCCACCCTGGGATTGAACCATCTTGCTGTGAGGCAGTGGAGCTACTCACCGAGCCACCGTGCTGCTTAGTTATTTATTGTTGTTAGGTATTTATTTATTGATGCAGTGAGGGGTCTACAGAGGTTCTGTGAGAGTTGTGGGTTCTCAAAAAGGCTTAGAGGTAGCCTATGCTAAACCTTATCATTACGATTGTGAAAGTTCATGAGAAGATCAGAAGCATTTTAGTTCAACTTAAAAACTTTGTTTTTCTAAGAGAGCATTTAACTAGATTTGGGAACATGACTGTGAGGTCAGCATCTGACCTTAAACAACGATCCCTGGCTCATTTTTGGTATTCACTTTCTCCAGTTTTAAGGCATCTGTTGGTGTTGAGGCCAAGGTTCTATGTAATCCAGCCAATCAAAGATGAAAGTAGATGAACTGACCCGTTAAAAGTGGAAACCTGTAATTGTGTTATATAGAGAGTCACTTTGGAATCAACACGGCAGATTTTATGGTTATCTATGGTGAATCCAGAAATATGTACTTAATATTCTAAATATATTGTTGCAAGATTGGGGTTTAAATAGCAGAGCTCAATAATTAGCAGGGGTGCCCACAAACATGTGTCTATATTGTGTAGTTATTACATTATCTCTTTACAAGGGACAGGGGTGGAAAGGAAGATAAAGTTCTGGGAGGACTTTGGATTGAAATGGCCCACACATTAGTATTATTTATTGTTAAAAAGGACTGAGCCGTTGTATTATCTGTGCACAAGCAGCAGTGGTGGCAGGATTTGATTGTGTAAGGGCTGTAAGCAGTTTTCTAAGTAAAATAGCTCACACATTGTCCTTCTGACCGTGCTGAACTTTAGCATTAGGTTTGTTTCGAAGGTTTATGAGGAGATAATGAGCATGTTTGTTTGAATAAGCATGAGCTGCTACTTTAAGTGTATAATATAAAAAAAAAAAAACTTGTGTAAAGGAGGGAGTCAAAGCCACACTCGGTGGAGAACTGGGTGACTCAGCCAATTGTCGTTCCTCTCATCATTCTTGCTTTTTCCTCCAGGCCAATATAAACACAAGATTGCAGTTGTAACGGGTGACAAAGCATTGAGGAAAAGAAGATTGCTGACACTTGTTTAAGATCGTCTATGAATTTGATGAGTCATGATTTGCATAACGTGCCCAGTGCAAGTTAACCAAAACATGTTTTGTGATGTTTTACCTCTGACTTTGAGAACATTTTTACCACACAAAGTCAAATCAGTCAATGTTGACTTACTGGAGTTTAACTTCTCATTCATATTCATTCATTCATTATCTTCCGCTTAATCCACGCCTAATCCACACGCCAGCCGGTGCCCACCCGGCAACTCTGTTCGTAAGGGCAGGAACAACCCTATGTGGGGTGTTAATCCATCATAGGGCACACGCACATGCTTTGGAGACCCCAGTAGACCCAACATGCATGTCTTTGAACTTTAGAAGGAAACCGGAGTTCCCGGAGTAAACCCACGCAGACACGGGGAGGACTTGCAGACTCCACACAGAAAGGACCCAGGCCGCACCCGGGACCTTCTTGCTGTGGGCAGCAGTGCTACCCACCGAGCCCCCGTGCTGCCCTCGTTTATATATATTTCCCTTTATTGCCCATGTGCAGCGCCCATGCTGTCATTAAATTATTAAATATTAAGTATAAAATCCTTGCACTTCGTTCCTCTTGTCTGTTTTATAGTTTGAAACAAAGCCCTGTTTTTTGTTTCAACATTCTCTGGCCACATCACTTTCATCTACTAGCTTTCCTGCCTGTCCGTGCCTTATATTCTAGCTGCTTCATCAACTACACTCTGTGTCTGGCTTTATCTGCTAGGACAGCCTGATAGTTGTTAAGACACAACATCACAGCCAAAACTCCAGAAATGACCGTTTTCCCTGGTTAAAAAAAACAGCAAGGAAAGATCAGCATGTGTTCCGATTAGGACTATGGTATATATGGAATCAGTAATTCCAGTCAGATCATGTAAGCTCACCAGCTACACCAGCACTAACAAGCATAAATAAAACTAGTACCTTGAACACAGAACTCATATGGTTCGACCAGTATTCAAGCATTCAAAACAAAGCATGTTTACTGGATTTTAATTGCGGTTCTAAACTAAGGTTATTAGGCAAATTGATGGTGAGGCTAATTCAGGTTTCCAGGTTAAAAAGTAAAAAGGTTCAGCATGTATTAGCATTAAGAAGTGCTATATTTTCACCAGCCACCAAGGCATACTTCAATGTATCGATTGTTTAGCCTCTCAAGTAGAAGGTTAGCTTGTTTCCAAATGCCAAACAACAAGGTTTCATCAATCGTATATTGGCATGAACGTTAGCACTTAGGTGCTGTCAGAAGATCTTAAAGCTCTTTTGATAGCATTGATTCTTGAAACCAGATATTCCCATAGTCTGGCTCTCCCTGCGCTAATGTGCTTCCGTTGAACTCGTACGCTGTCGCAAGTCTCCACAGACCTCTGATAGATGTTTAGGCACTCCATTATTCGAGTGGTCTTTCCTCCGCCTGAGCCAAGCGCCTCGGTTTTAATGCGACTCATGAAAATTTCATCAGTGGATAATGGCTTCCCTTTCTGATTCGCACATCCTCTCAAGGTTTCTTCCTCAAGCCGTTTGCTGTCACCACCTTTAGCTTGCTTTCAAGAGCAGATGAATGTCTTTTCCTAGAACTCTATTGACAACACCATTCAAAGAATCTGTCTCATCTCAAACCCCAGGTTTCCATCACGCATCATATCTGCCTCTGAAACCACAGTGCCAACCAAATGCGTTTGAACCGCAACTTCCTTTCCAGTGCAGAACCTGCACTCATACTACAGATCTCAGTGAGCCAATGCCACAAACACCCTACACTACTCTCTACAAGTGTGCAAACTCTTAAATAAGTCATCAAAAACAGAAGGAAGAGGAGAAGAGTCCTCGTTAGCTTCACATTTCAAAGAACCCATTAGACAAAGGTAGCAAACGTAGCCGCATCCTTATTAAAAGTCGACAAATAACAACTTAAATAAGAACAAGAAACATTCACAATTATATAAATGGGCTGTAAGCACTTTGTTCTTTGGCATACCATTAAAGATATAATAACATGCAGCCAAAAAGCACACAGTATATTATTATCATGCAAATTAACATGAATTATGTTGACACCTTTGTGTACCTGAGATCAGACAAAAAGCAGATGCTCATAAAAATACAAGCTCAGACAGACTCGGGTCTGTAGGGAGCGAGCAGCAGGGGCAACACCTGAGCCGCTAATTCCCCTGTTTTAGTCTTATTGCTGGGCTTAGTATAGGTTTCTTCAGATTCAGAGCTGACAATAACATACGCGCAGGAAAAAAAACTAGAATCCGTGACTACGCAAACTGGTAATAAACCATTAACACGGTTTAACATAAAATAAACTTAACAAAACCATTAACATAACAATAATTTTAACGTTTGATGCAATTGCATATTTATGATAGGGATTTGCAAGACATATGATGCAGTCTTCATCTTACATTTACATTATTTAGCAGACGCTCTTATCCAGAGCGACTTACAACCGATACAGTCCTACAATCCAAGCAGTGGTGGGTTAAGGGTCTTGCTCAAGGACCCAACTGTGGCAGCTTGGCAGAGGCAGGATTTGAACCCTGGATCTTCTGGTCCAGTACCTTGCAGTACCGTCCAGTACCCTGCATTTTTCAACAAGATAATGCCAGACCACGTTCTGCAGCAATCACAACATCATGGCTATGTATGAGAAGGATCCGGGTACTGAAATGGCCAGCCTGCAGTCCAGATCTTTCACCTATAGAGAACATTTGGTGCATCATAA
>JAVSBV010060591.1:0-10592 GCA_033117975.1 Parotocinclus spilosoma
CTTGGCATGGGTGCCCCCTTAGGTAATGCACACACACACACACATGCACACACACACACACACACACACACACACACACACACACACACACACACACACACACTACAACATCCAAGCTAACATCACAACACACACCCTACAACATCCAACCTAACACCACAACACACACACTACAACATCCAACCTAACACCATAACACACACACACGCACCAACATCCAACCTAACACCACAACATCCAACCTGACACCACACCACAACACACACACACCCTACAACATCCAACCTAACACCACAACACACAAACTACAACATCAAACCTAACACCATAACACACACAAACCCCCTTAATACAACATTCAACCTAACACCATAACACACACACACAAACTGCAACATCCAACCTAACACCATAACACACACACCCTTAATACAACATTTAACCTAACACCACAACACACACACACCCTTAATACAACATTTAACCTAACATCACAACACACTACAACATACAACCTAACACCACAACACACACACACACACCCTTAATACAACATCCAACCTAACAACACACAAACTGCAACATCCAACCTAACACCATAACACACCCTTAATACAACATCCAACCTAACACCACAACACACACACACACACACACTCACCTACAACATTCAACCTAACACCATAACACACACACCCTTAATACAACATTTAACCTAACACCACAACACACACACCCTACAACATCCAACCTAACACCACAATACACAAACTACAACATCCAACCTAACACCATAACACACACCCTTAATATAACATTTAACCTAACACCACAACACACAAACTACAACATCCAAGCTAACACCACAACACACACACACCCCACAACATCCAACCTAACACCACAACACACACACACTCACCTACAACATCCAACCTAACACCATAACGCACCCTTAATACAACATTTAACCTAACACCACAACACACAAACTACAACATCCAACCTAACACCATAACACACACACACAAACTACAACATCCAACCACACACACACCCTTAATACAACATTTAACACCACAACACACAAACTACAACATCCAACCTAACACCATAACACACACACCCTTAATACAACATTTAACCTAACACCACAACACACTACAACATCCAACCTAACACTACAACACACAAACTACAACGTCCAACCTAACACCACAACACACAAACTACAACATCCAACCTAACACCATAACACACACACACACACACACACACACTACTTGAATTTAATTAGTATAAATTACATCCTAACTCAAGTACCATTTTTGACCTTTCTTTTTCAAGGTTTGATCCTTCTACATTTAATGAGTTTTTCCTTGCCACTGTCGCCCTAGGCTTCCTTGGTTTGGGAATGGCTTATTCAGATAATATTGGAAAGCTGATTTGAGACAGTGCACCATTGTAAAAAGTGCTAGATAAATACATTTGATTTTGATTTAAACGTCAGCAGGTTAGTTTTAGGTTTGGTGATATAAATGAGATTCTGAACGATTGAAATGTCTACACGATCCCCTTTACCGGAGACCAGTCATACTAAACATATCCACTGAAAACGCTGGCATGCAAGCACAAAAACAGAGGAACAGAGTGGTTAGGTTCTTAAAATTTGATTGCTTAGTGTCATTGGAGGAGCTAATGGAAAAAAGAATTATTAGTTTGCTAATGTACAAACCAGTTTGTTCAGTTCCATGGAACTGGTTTGGATTTTCCATAGCAGACTCCTTAACTGTGTTATTTCCATATTTTCATAACTGTGCGAATAACAGTTATGTGGAGAATATGCAACAGCAAGTTCGGTCAACCACCTTATCAGAACGAATCACAAAGAATACACTAAAAGCCACTGGACAAATAGTGTGGATGCAACAACTCTGTAGCTAGAAAGAGTTTTGAACCAATAATGACCAAGGCATAAATCTTGGTATCTTTTTATTTTTAGTACTTGTCTTAAGAGCAGCAAGTTGTGCTAAATTGCCCCAACCTTACTGAATGTTCTTTCAGCATCTTTGTTTTCACTCACTCAGTGGTTTGGTTTAGGAGCTGCAAGTTGTGATGGAAAACAGTTTCTCTACATTTTCTCCACTTTTGCGATTTTTGAATATCGGTCTTGTGAATACAGATGTTGGCCGACGCTGATTATCTTAAAAGGGTAACTATTGTAGTTGATTCTTGGTACTACTTAAAATGTATAATACCACGATTACTCAGATCTCTAGGGTGAGTTAAAAGTCACAGGACACCCTTTCATTACAGAAGCAAAAGGGAAAATGACATATCTGATTACCCCAGCAAGCAATGGGTGAGGGGTCTTATATTTAGGCTATGTCTGACACATTACTGGCATCTTGAAAGCTGCCATACTGGCTCAAGGGCAAGTTTTTCCATTGGGAAGGTGGCCATGTAGCATATCAAAAAAGACCAAAATTGTCTCAGAAAAAGATTGTCAGATTTGCAATATTTCTTGTGGTTCAAGTTAGCAACACAAAGTGCAAAATGTGTTGTTCGTCAAAGGTAATTGAAGATAAAACTGACGATGGATTGTAAGACCTTATCAAATGCAAGTCGCTGTGCATAAGGGGGTCTGCTAAATTATGTAAATGCCAAAAAGTGTAGTAAGTTTAAGTGTAAGTAAGTTAAGCGCTTAAAACTTAACAAACATAAAATGTCTTTGCAATATTTTAGCTTCTTTGTGAATCTAAAACGATGTGCCTGTTTAACATCCCCATTACGTTCTGTGAAACAGGATACCAAATTCCAGCTCTATCTTGACAGTAATAGCCATAGCAATGGCACAGAACTATATATACTGCCTAATGAAAAAATTACCTAATAAAATATTCCCTAATTTTGTGAACAGAATAATAAGAATAATAAGTATCATATTTAGCTTTTGTGAGGTTCTTGATTTACTTTGAATGTTAGAAATATACGCTTGAAACCCAGGACACATCGACATCCCAGGAAATGAAAAGGCAGACAGACTGACAGCGCAGCACCCCTATCATGCAAATACCACGCCTAAAACTGCCAGTACCAGACAGACACCAAACCAGTAAACTTGACATACATCAGGAAACTGGCAGCTAAAGTGGAATCCTGGAAAACAACAAGCCAGGTGAAACATAACCTGCCATAAAAGACAGAATAACAACTCTTCTTCCCGACAGAGCAGACCAAACAACATGGACCAGGTGCTGTATCGGGCGCACTAGATTTACCAATCGGCACCTCTGAAAAGGGGAACCTCCACAAGGATGTAATATCTGTCACACTTGTATTAATAAAACGCGTAAACATTGAATGCAACAAATACTCCAGAGTTTGAGATGGTTTGACTCCTAGAAAAACCCTGGATGTACAAAAACTATTGAAAGTCTAGAAGTACAGTGTTCTCTCGCCACTTCGTGGTTCACCCTTCATAGACTCGGTGCATCGCGGATTTTCAAAAATATTAATGAAAAAAATGTGTTGCTGTTTTGCTGTTTTTTGCGGAACTCGATCTGCACGTGTTGTACGTGTCATATAGAAAATGTATACATATACATGTATTTGATTAACTTTTACATTAAAACATATTTAACATAATTTATAACAATTATATAAAATATTTTAATTGTAACAATAAAGGAATGTTATATCATAAAATATGATTTACAGTAAATAGCTTATTTAATCAGCGGATGAACACTCACCAAAAACGAGAAGTAAGACTAGAGCATCGGTCGCTACTTGCCGACATGACAAGATTTTATCTGCGGTGTTGTGTTCGCTGTTTGTGAAAGTTTCATTATAGACTGAACCTATTCAAGCCCTACGATGTTACCCAAACGTTCTGCAAGTTCTACTGCTAAAATAGTGTATAAATACTTAAAAAAAATATAGGGTCCCTACTTTACAGATTTTCGCTTAGCGCGGGTGGTCCTGCAACGTAACCCCCGCCATAAACGAGGGAACACTGTATAACACAGGAATCAAAGCACCAACTATGAGATCACCCGAGCAGCAGGGGTAACCAGTGGTTTCTATGTAATGCCGATATCACAATTATTTCTTTTTGCAATTGATAAAACTAATAATGATAACTGATTCACACAATTACCCCATTTACATTTTAGATTATCTTTAGCTTTAGATTCACAAAGAAGCTAAAACATTGGGATGATCTTTTATGTTTTAGTTATAAGCTATAACCTAACATTTACGTCGTTTAGCAGACACCCTTATGCAGTTTACATTTACAAGTGTGACATTGACGGCGCGTTACCGTAGCCACGTAGATTAGATGCTTTTGCATATAGTGGTTTATTTTAAGCAATAATATTAAAATGCGCTAAGAAACTTCATGAAGCATTGTTTTTTTTCTGCCTTCAAGACTGCAATTCACTTTTCTGCTAGACAGGTGTTGGAACGGTTTGTTTGTATTTGTTTTAAACCGGCTGAATGTTATTCATTCAGACATTAAGATTTATGTAAGACAGATTTTTTTTCCCTTTACAGTGGAAACTCGGATTCCAATAAACAATTCGGATGCCCTAGATATAACCCTTAATGCTGAGATCGACCAAAGACGATGCAAGCAATCCAGTCCATTCAGTGACTATAATGCATCAATATGTTATACCAATTCCCATAAAACCCTTTAGTGGGGGAAAAAAATTTGTTTTCATTTTTTGCAAATGTATTAAAAATAAATAACTCATTGACACCCAATTGAGCTCGGGTACATCCTGTTTTCTAATCATCCATCAGTTGTTTTGTCAACTTGATTTCCACTGGTGGTAAGTTCAGTTGATTAGACTTAATACTTTAAAATGTTTTATTGTATAATGTTAATTATGTTTTTTACTCAAAAGAGGATGGGTTTCCTTTCTGAGTCTGGTTCCTCTCAAGGTTTCTTCCTCTTAATCTCGGAGTTTTTCCTTGCCACTCTCACCATTGGCTTGCTCATTAGGGAATTCATTTTGTGACACTTGTTTATATATCAATGTAAAGCTGCTTTGTGATAATGTCTATTGTAAAAAGCGCTATACAAATAAAATTGAATTGAATTGGGCATGATTTGGAAAGGCACACACTTGTCTATATAAGGTCCCATAGTTTACAGTACATGCTTTTAATCAAGAAATACATTTGAATATAGCAGCCATTTGTGGGTCTAGAAAGGATGAATTCTCTTTACATTACTTCTTGTAGGGGAATTTATTTTCCGACTTTTGAACAAATGAGTTCAAATGCACTTTTAGAATCAGTTAAGACTTCCGAGGTTCCACTGTATAACTCTGTATAACTTTGATCAGATAGATGTTTTTGCTCTGTTTAAAGTCATGCTTTTATCATATAATTATAGTTTTCTTTATTGTGGTAACAGCAGTAGCAATATGTATTTAATTGGTCAGTGTCAGTGGAAGAAACCTGTTGTTGGCTTGTATTTCTAATCACCTGACCGTGTGCTGTGAGGGCGTCAAGAACCCCTGTAGCTGAATTTTCTAGTCTGAGATGAGTGAGAGCGCGACTGTAACACACTCACAGGAACCACACAGGATGGGCAGATGGTGTTTACTGTCTAGGCTATGCCTGGCAGCCTTAAGTGTGTACACATAGATTCGTCAAGGTGTGTTTCCATGTTTCTGTCCAAAGAACATCCTGATTGTTTCTGGTTACTGGGAGTGAGCTTAGGCCGTGGCTTAGGATGCCGGTAAATGATGTCAGTTGATGGAAAGAACTGAGATGATAAATCTAGCCATGTTTAGTTTGCTGTTCTTGAAGGTATTTTCTGCTCCTGTGTGCATATATGGCTGGGATTGTCTACAGTTTATAGTGCACACAGCTTGCATGAACCTTTGGACTGGAAGAATCAGGCAGGATTGCTGTAAGGATCCTTTGCCCGAGCTTCATTTCAATTTATTCATGATATTCGTGTGGAGAGAGGCTGTTACTGCTTGATTGATCCTTTAAATTTCATTTGATAAAAGACATTGATGAGTTGAAAGAGGATTCCTGCATAATTAGCATTTTGAAATTTGCATCCGATTTGCATTGAGGCTGTAGGGGGCTGGTTTAGAGCAGGAACAGAAACATTTTTCTGTTCATGTGGTCTCACATTTGCAAGTCCGTCCTGTTTTATAACATTCACAATGCAATTATAGAAGAGAAGCACTATCATTATCAGCAAATCAGATAACGAATGACTTTCTTCCAGTAGTAAACTGTTTTGTTATATGAATTTCCTGCGCCTTTGCACAACATCTGTTATTGTTTTATTATTATTTTTTATATTACACTCTCCGTTTTGGTTTCTCTTTTCAAGATGAAGTGGAAACCATAAAAGAAGAGGTTACAAATACTGTAGATCTGGGTATTGTTTAATCCCCCAATCTGATAAAGAACTAACTTGATTAAACAATTTAATTTGATTTTACATCAGAGGTAGTTCTAATCTACTCACACCACATACTTCTAACATGAGAGCTCATCAACTTTTGATTTTGACGCAATTGAACCTTAAGTGTTTCCCCGAGAATCAAGAACATATCTACACTTAGTACTTTTATTACTTTTAGTACTTTTTTTTTTTTACTAGTATTGACTTTAACATGAAAATAGTTCACCGGCCAAAAATATCCAGCCACCATAATTCTGTAGGCACTGATGAAGAATTAGACTTCTACTAACACACATTTGCTAATGTCTCTGACTTTATATATACACAAGGTGCAGTAATCAAGTGCGTCTCTAATAAAGTGGACAATGAGAAAACAGCGTTTTAAAACTCCAGCAGCACTGCTGTGTCTGATCCAATTGTACTAGTTCCACACACTAACACACCACCAGAACCACATCAATCACTAAAACTGAACTGTTGGAGTCTTGATGATAAGAGAACAGAGTAACGGGGACTAAGGCAGTAGGGAAACAGGAAATTAACAATTTCTGTCTGTAATTTTAAAACAGAGTGCCATGACCATTAAAACTAAAAGAAATAATGCACATAAGGCCAGACTTTTTTAATTGCTTGTTCCTCGGGTGTCCCTACTTAAGAATCTACTGAGGAAAAGAAAAAAAAAAAAAGTCTTTATTTTTCAGCACTTTTTAATTTCTCGAGGACTATGTGGAATTAATACAAGGAAGAAGGAAAAAATAAAAATGAGTTTTTATTTACAATTAAATTAAAGTGAATCTGGAAAAAAAATTAAATGAATTTAATTGAATTGAATTAAATAAATTAAAAATTAAATAAACAGAAGAAAACCATTGGCTCTCCACCGGACGGCCGAAAAAGCTAAAAAAAATATATATATATTTTTAAATTTCAACCATTGGTGCTGCGGTGGATCCAAGAAATAAAAAAAATCTTTTTTGTATTCTATTTTGTATTCTTCAAATATGATTGTCGGCGGATTCGCGAAACAAGCAATAAAAAAAACCACTGAGTCAGTGAAATGACTTATTGTTGGTAGGTTTATTTTTATTTAATATTAAAAAAATATGCTTAAATATTGCTTTTCCAATAGCATTATTTTTCATTCAACTTTCAAAACTATCCTAATGATCATACTGATGTCTTCCACTTGAATGATATTGAAGGTAGCGATTTTGGGTACCAATGTTTAGTGCACTAGTTCTAATATACTCATTTTTATGGGAATTATTTTGTAGCGCATGAATCACCGTTATCTATGACGATATGCAGATAGCCAATAAAAAGTTCCACAGACAAAAGCGCTGCCTATATCCATTTATCTTTGTCGCGAATTACATTTCTTGCCAAAAAACTGTTCTAAAGTGCCGTTTTTAGTTCACTCTCTGTCAGTATATAGCTTTCTTCTCCGTTGCTCTCTGATGGAATTGGTTTGCTCTGCTAGTGCGACCCCCTCCTGTGAAAATCTGAAGACTTCAGGATGCACTTTAAGCTGCTCTTCCTTGGTGAAAGACAATTTACCCACTTGGGGAAAGATGGTTCATTTCCTGAACTTCAAGGCTAAGTACTAAATTTGAACAAAAAGAGATGGAGGGGAAAAAATAGGGACAAATAGAAGAAATGTATTTCCCCTGACCTTAACCTAAACTGGTATATCTCTTAAAATATGGGACTTTTATCTGTTTAAACATGTAGTTGACAGTGCCCTCAAATTCGTGCTTGGCTTTATTGGTTTTAATAAGGTTTTACTTTATTAGACTTTATTTAGTTTAATTGACTGTCTGATTACGCCAATTCACCATCCATCATTTAAACATGTACTCTCCTTAGGTACTTAGTTTACATGCCCTTATAATCCTATAACTGAGGAAATCAGAATTTTACACTAATCTGATTGACAAGTTTACAAGTACGCTAAGGAATGACTTTCGAAAACACTCTGGAACATTGAGTTAAGAGTCAAACAAGTCACGTAAAACAGCACTATCTGAATATGTGAAATTGTACAAAGCTAAAGCAAACTCTGCTCACAGTGCTGACCAAGACACAAGCCTGCAGCTGGTGCTATTTTTCTAAAGAAGTAAAGAAGTTTCTATTAAAAGAAAAGTTTAAACAAAAAATTATCTTTGCTGTCATTTATAATTCTTAGACAAAAGTCCATCGGTTGGACGTTAGGAGACGATGTGCCTCCAAGGACTGCCCACTGAAGACTCATTGTATAGTCTAGTTGTTATTTATTTATTACTAATTTAAATTTGATTATTAATTTGTTGTTGATTTGAATTATTTACCTAATTTTGCTATAATTTAATATACTTTAAAGTATTTATTTAATTAACATCTATGGAGGATGGGTCCCCTGTTGAGTCTTGGTCCTCCCGAGGTTTTTTCCTACCACTTTCAGGGAGTTTTTCCTTGTCACTGTCACCCTAGGCTTGCTCAACTTGGGATTGGCCTTTTA
This sequence comes from Parotocinclus spilosoma, assembly GCA_033117975.1. Classification (NCBI taxonomy): domain Eukaryota; kingdom Metazoa; phylum Chordata; class Actinopteri; order Siluriformes; family Loricariidae; genus Parotocinclus; species Parotocinclus spilosoma. Next base: position 8,943 of record JAVSBV010060591.1, read on the forward strand.
AGATGAGATAATATAATATTGTAAAGTTGCTTTGAGACAATGCTCCATTGTAAAAAGTGCTATATACATTAAATTGAATTTAATTGAAAAAAATCTCAATAGGCCAGTATTGGAAATAGCCGGTCATGTTTAAGAAACTGGGAATCAAGCAGCCAAGAAAATTGAAAATTGCAGTAGGTGCATCTCTATTAAGAAAAGCATAAACACTATTGCATCATGCAGTTAGGGTTTGTATTTGTATTTCTTTGCGTTTTTTGGGTTTGTGAGTTTGTTGTTGGACGGCCTTGGCCATTTGACATTCTATTACATATACATCTATATCTGGGTAAGAACTATTCAGATAACTTCTCTCTCTCTCTGACTGCATTTTGTTACACTGGAGTTGAGAACATGCACCATGTCTATCACTTTTACTACTAGTATGCTTGTGATGTATTCTCCTTCATAAAATTTCACATCATCCTACTGCGCCTGCCTCTGTCATGCTCACGTTGGGATAAAAGCTCAATGCTCTGCAGGTTGTAGAAGAAGTGGCAGTCGTACTGATGGGAAGGGTGATGTGCACAGGTAGATGGTAGAACAAGTAAGACTTTCAGGCATTTGCTTCGTTTTTGGAATTGCTTTTCATTGTGCGTTTCCTTTTTGTATTACATTTTGGAGTTTTGCCAGTGTTTTAACCTTCAGCGATTTATCATTGCTAGCAGGAATGAGAGTTTAATTAGACTGAATATGGGTGCATTCCTCAGCTGTCACAGCAGTTGTGGTCTGTGTAATGAGGCCAGTCTGAACATTCACACAGCTAAAATATTCTGGATAGCTTTTTCTTGATTCTGCTCTGCCGATCCTGTTTCTCCCCCAAGGTCTATCCTTCTCCCCGTGGTGAGTTCTCGTTTCAGGCCATTTAGCAAGCAAGGTGCATGTTTAAAAAAAAGTCTCTGCCTAACGCACGTTGCTTGTGTGAAGAAAATAAAGAGTAGCAGCGCTTCTTTCTTCTGGTGAATGATGTTGCTGGAATATTTACCTATTCTGAAGTCTAATGTGTTTGGTGGATTACAGTTCACTTTTAAGCTTAAGTTGTGCTCACACTAGATAGATGAGGTTCGTGTTGCTCTCTGACCAAGGGTGGGACCAAGGCGGGGCCATGATTGGCGATTGGCAACACATAGAACTGATTATTTTGCTTTGGTTGGCATAGACTTGGCTAGAGGTATTGCAGTGAGAATGATGAAACATTGGAGAAGATTCAGTTCAATTCAAATGTTTTTATATAGCCCTTTTTACAGTGGACCATTGTCAGGGTGACTGCTAGCTTAACGTCTGCTTTGGAGGAGAAGGGGGTCCATGAGAAAGAAAAGGGTCTGGGCTCCTCATATTCTCAACTTGAAGAAAGCAGCTTGGATAGTTTTTCCACCCCATCTTGGAGCTTAGACAAAACGAGCAGCAGTCCAAAGCGAAATTTAGGCTGTTTAGTTCAATGTAGTTAATTTTCAAATTTTTCAATTACTAATTTAACTTTAATTATTAATTTGGTATTTATTTATTGACCTGGTTTTGCTGTAATTTAATATTCTTGTGGTATTTATTTAGTTAGCATCTAGGCCACCCATGGAGGATGGATCCCCTGTTGAGTCTTGGTCCTCCCAAGGTTTC
>JAVSBV010060612.1:0-10592 GCA_033117975.1 Parotocinclus spilosoma
TCTGTCTATCTGTCTGTTCGTCTGTCTGTCTGCATGCCTGCTCATCTGTCTGTTTGTGTCCACATGTTTGTCTTTCTCTTTGTCTGTCCGTCCGTCCGTCCATCCGTCTGTCTGTCTGCCTATCTACTGTCCCTCTGTCTGTCTGTATGCATGTCTGCTCATTTGTCTGTTTGTCCGTCCACATGTCTGTCTTTCTCTCTGTCTGTCAGTCTGTCCATCTGTCTGCCTGCCTGCCTGTCTGCCTTCCTGTCTGTCTGTCCATCTGTCTACATGTCCGTTTCTCTCCATGTCTGTCTGTCTGTCCGCCTGTCTGTCCGTCTGCCTGCCTGTCCGTCTATCTGTCCGTCCCTCTGTCTGTCTGTCCCTCTGTCTGACTGCATGTCTGCTCATCTGTCTTTTTGTCCGTCCACATGTCTGTCTTTCTCTCTGTCTGTCTGCTGGTCTGTCCGTCTGTCCATCCGTCTGTCTGTATGTCTGCCTGCCTGTCTGTCCCTCTGTCTGTTTGTCTGTCTGCTCATCTGTCTGTCTGTCTGTCTGTCTGTCTGTCCAGAGCATTAGGATTGTCCCCTGTCTCTTCTGGCTGTGTTTCCACGACGATAAAAATGCTGACAGAATAAACAGGGAAGGACAAAACAAAGGAACTGTCTCTTAAAGGTGTGTCTGCATATTTTAATTGTGTAACCGAGCACCTGAGAGTCACACGGTCCGCAGGGTCCGGACCCAGACCCCAAATAAGGGTCCTGTAAAAGCGTAATCAGCTCTGACCGGTGACCTGGACCTCAGGACATTAGAGTCATTTCTGTAGACACATCCCCATTAGGGGCGGGGTTTGGGTGCCTAAGGTTACCCGGTGCACCTGTACACTCACCTGTTGTAGTCGGTGACGCAGTAGACGTTATTGAGGTAGTCCACTGTAAAAGGAACACCGTCCAGGGTCTTAGAGCAGACTGTACAGCGGAAACACCCGGGGTGATACGAGTTCCCCAGAGCCTGCAGGATCTGATCCCGAAAAAAAAAAGAGCCAATAAACATCAACTATGATCATTCCATAGATCTACAGCGGCAAGGAAAAACTCCCTGAATGCCAGAAAAGAAACCCAGATAACACTAATACATTCATTAATATGTTTATAGTAATATTTAAAATAAACAAGAAGTTTATAATAGTACAGAATTATTAAAAGAGAAAAATATATCGGCTATGATAAATTAAAGGCGACGTTATGAAAAGAATAATAAAATAGATCATTTAAAATCAAAATCTTGATTATAATGAAATAAAATATAATTCAATTATTAATTTTAAAAAATTTAAATAAAAACAAAATTAAATAGACACAAAAATCCTTCAAATATTACTTTCTGAAGTAGGTTATTTTTTTAAATGTTTTTTTTTTGGTTTTATTTATTTTATTTAGACATAATATCTTGTTTCTATTAGAATAAAATGGAATATTTAAATTATTAGATCTAAATTAAATAAAACTAAAACAAACCCGTAAAATATTAATTTTTGATGTATATTTTAGGGTTTTGTAAAGTTTAATTTAATTTTATAAAATAATTTACCTTGATTATGTTAAAATACATTTTAATATGATTTAATTATTATATCCAAATTAAATAAAACAAAATGAAACTTTATTACTTTCTGAAGTACGCTTTATTTTATTTCTTTTTTAAGTTTTATTTAATTTAGATATATCTTGATTATATTAAAATAAAATAAGATGTAATATATTTTAAAATGTTATCTAAATTAAATAAAACTAAAACAAACTCTTAAAATATTACTTTCTGAAGTAGATTATATTTTAAGGTTTTTTTTTTAATTATTTAATTTAGATATAATATCACGAGTATATAAAAAAAAATCATCAAATAAAATTATTACATTTAAAATAAATAAAACATTAACCTTTAAATATTACTTTCTGAAGTCGGTTATATTTCGTTTTTTTATTTATTTAGATATAATATCTGGAGTATATTAAAATATCATAAAATGTAATTAAATTATTACAACCAAATTAAATAAAACAAAAAAATGTAAAATATTGCTTTTTAAAGTAGGTTATATGTTAAGGTTTATTTGTTTTATTTAATTTAGATATAATATAATGAGTATATTAAAAAAAATAAAATAAATACAATTATATTTAAATTGTATAAAACAAAAAAAAACCTTAAAATGTAGAGTAGGTTATATTTTAATGGGGTTTTTAGTCTTAATTAATTAGATATAATATCATGAGTATATAAAAAATAATTAAATAAAATAATTATATTTACATTAAATAAAACAAAAAAATACAATTTTACTTATTGAAGTAGGTTATATTTTAATGGGTTTTTAGTTTTATTTAACTTGGATATAATATCATGAGTATATAAACAAATCTAATAAACTTATTATATTTAAATTAAATAAAACAAAAAAAAACACAATTTTACTTATTGAAGTAGGTTATATTTTATGTTTTTTTTTTCTAATTTTATTTAATTTAGATAATATCTCGATCATATTAAAAGAAATAAAATAAATTGTTATTATTATTATTATTAAGAAAGTAATTAACAAAACAGCCGTCAAACAAAACATTTAATTTGGATTAATTTCTGATTAAATGAGATTTGCACATAAACACGCAGCCTAAAAAAAAAAGAAACACAGCGTTGCTTGAAAGTATGTGAACCCTTTCGAATTGTCTCTATTCCTGTATAAATAGAATCAAAAACATCAGATTTTTTCCCAAATCCTGAAATTAGATAAAGAAAGAAAACCAGATGAATTTAATATTGAGGAAAAAGTATGTGAACCCGGGCTTAGGACTACGGTCCGGACTTTGACATGACCGTTCCAAAACATTGGCTCTGCTCTCTTTTAAGCGTTCTTTACTAAGCGTTCTTTTCATTCTTCCACCAGTCCTGAGCCGTCCTGAGATGACGAGCTACCACCAGCACGTTTCACAGATACGTCCATATGCTGGAATGGAAACCACTGCCCCATCCACCCATTAAAGTGGTTTCTTTAACAAAGTGCAGATGGACAGAACAGTGACTCAGCAGTTGCTCTTGGAGTGATCGCCGTTGGCCAGCCACTCCTGGGGAGGGTTTGTTTGTTTGTGGTTTCTTAAGGCCTTGGGGTTATTTTCCTGGCAGGAGCGCTAGTGGCTTTCGGGGGAGGCACACATGGGCGCTCTTGGCCCGGGGAGGGGAACTATGGTCTTGATTTCCTTCCGTCTGTACACAATCTGTCTGACTGAGCCCACAGCAGTCCACACCAATACCAGTGAATTAGACGCCACTTTTGGGTGTCCAAATACTTTTGTCTACAGAGCGTACAATAGAAATAAGTTTTACCTGCTCGAGGATCAGATGGCCACACACACAGCATTTCTCCGCCGCTGCCTGGAAGCCTGAAAACTGAGATACAGAACGGAGACGGGACGGGGGGAACAATGAGTCACCAAAAAGCTTCTCTGACCAAGAGTCTGATATTTAAGATCCAAGCTCTCTTACCATGTAGTCCTCCTTACAGTAGACAGACCCACTGACGTTATAAAAGTCCTTGTTTCGTAGAGTGCGACCTGAGAGGAAGATAAACAGAACGGGACGGGGGCGGATTAGATTCCCTCAACCGCAAACTCGGACTTTATAACCCAAAAAACGAAATAGATCTGATTAGATTCCATCTTAAGAGATCCTGTAATAAATAACATTAGATCCTGTAATAAAGAACATTAGATCCTGTAGTACATAACATTAGATCCTGTAATACATAACAGTAGATCCTGTGATACATAACATTAGATCATGTAATACATAACATTAGATCCTGTAATACATAACATTAGATCCTGTAATACATAACAGTAGATCCTGTGATACATAACAGTAGATCCTGTGATACATAACATTAGATCCTGTAATACATAACATTAGATCATGTAATACATAACATTAGATCCTGTAATAAATAACATTAGATCCTGTAATAAATAACATTAGATCCTGTAGTACATAACATTAGATCCTGTAATACATAACATTAGATCCTGTAATAAATAACAGTAGATCCTGTAATACATAACATTAGATCCTGTAATACATAAAAGTAGATCCTGTAATAAATAACATTAGATCCTGTAATACATAACAGTAGATCCTGTAATAAATAACATTAGATCATGTAATACATAACAGTAGATCCTGTAATACATAACATTAGATCCTGTAATAAATTACATTAGATCCTGTAATAAATAACAGTAGATCCTGTAATAAATAACATTAGATCCTGTAATACATAACATTAGATCCTGTAATACATAACAGTAGATCCTGTAATAAATAACAGTAGATCCTGTAATACATAACAGTAGATCCTGTAATAAATAACATTAGATCCTGTAATAAATAACAGTAGATCCTGTAATACATAACAGTAGATCCTGTAATAAATAACAGTAGATCCTGTAATAAATAACAGTAGATCCTGTAGTACATAACATTAGATCCTGTAATACATAACATTAGATCCTGTAATACATAACATTAGATCCTGTAATACATAACAGTAGATCCTGTAATACATAACATTAGATCCTGTAATAAATAACAGTAGATCCTGTAGTACATAACATTAGATCCTGTAATAAATAACATTATATCCTGTAATACATAACATTAGATACTGTAATAAAGAACATTAGATCCTGTAATAAATAACAGTAGATCCTGTAATAAATAACATTAGATCCTGTAATAAATAACATTAGATCCTGTCTGACTCGGACTCTACTACTAAAAGTCTCGGACTCGACTACTGAAAGTCTTGGACTGGTGTTCGTGGTACCCTGGTCTGGTGTTCGTGGTACCCTGGTCTGGTGGTCGTGGTACCCCGGTCTGGTGGCAGGGGCACATTCATGGAGTGCCAGGTCATTGCAATACTACTCAAATGCCCAATACTATGCCCACATGATACCAGACCGATCTGAAAGGCAGTGCAAGGACCCAAACCCGGCCACTTTAATCCTGTTGACTGTTGACTCTGTGTGTGTGTGTGTGTGTGTGTGTGTGTGTGTGTGCTGAACTCTTCCTCTAAGTGATCATTAGTGGCTTGTTGTTAATGACCGACTCACCACAGGACACACAGGTGAAACATCTCGTATGGTACAGACTGTCCAGGGCCTGGCAAGCGTTATCGGCTCCATACACACCTTTACCGCACTTCACACACGTCCCTGAAACACAGCAAGCACACAAGGAATTCTTTACTGTTCTGGTTGGTTAGAGTCGGTACAGATAAATGTACGTTCTATGTAGTAGCGCTTCCAGAAGCTTTAAATCATCAAAACCGCATTGTGTAGTGACATCTACTGGCCAGACTGGTGTAATTGCCTCGGGAAAACCAGAATTAGACAAAATAAACTAGAAGTGATGTTTTTTATATGAAAAATAAATTACAGGACTCTTTGCTGTTCTCGATGGTTAGAGTCGGTACAGATAAATGTACGTTCTAGGTAGTAGCGCTTTCAGAAGCTTCGAATCATCAAAACCGCATTGTGTAGCAACATCTACTGGTCAGACTGGTCCAACTGCCTCGGAAAAAGCAAAATTAGACAAACTAAACGTGTTTTTTTTCTCTCTGAAAAATAAATCAAAGGAGTCTTTGCTGTTCTCATTGGTTAGAGTCGGTACGGATGAACGTACGTTATAGGTAGTAGCGCTTTCAGATGCTTTAAATCATCAAAACCGCATTGTGTAGCGACATCTACTGGCCAGACTGGTGTAACTGCCTCAGGAAAACCAGATTTAGACAAAATAGATGTTTTTTTCTCAGAAAAATAAATCAAAGGACTCTTTGCTGTTCTCGTTGGTTAGAGTCGGTACGGATGAACGTACGTTCTAGATAGTAGCGCTTCCAGAAGCTTTGAATCATCAAAACCGCATTGTGTAGCGACATCTACTGGCCAGACTGGTGTAACTTCCTCAGAAAAAACAGAATTAGACAAACTAAACTAGAAGTGATTTGACTAGAAGTGAAGGACTCTTTTCTGTTCTCCTTGGTTGGAGTCGGTACGGATGAACGTACGTTCTATGTAGTATCGCTTTCAGAAGCTCCAAAACAGCTCAAAACCACAATGTGTAGCGACATCTACTGGCCAGACTAGTGCAACTGCCTCGGGAAAACCAGAAGTCGCCAAAATAGACGCGCTTTTTCCTGCCAACAAATAATTTAAAGGACTCTTTTCTGTTCTCGTTGGTTACAGTCGGTACGGATGAACATTCGCTCTAGGTAGTAGCGCTTTCAAAAGCTTCAAAACAGCTCAAAACCGCATTGTGTAGCGACATCTACTGGCCAGACTGCTGTAACTGCCTCGGAAAAACCAGGTTTTGAACATGAATGATGTTTGTTTGTAAATAACGTGTAGAAACAGAACTAGTATCTTTGGTTAGAGTCGGTACCAGCTTTTTGCTGTGCGGGGATTTTCACATAGCTTTAGGCAGTAAAAACGTAAACGGTAACTAGTTGAGTACAGGGGATACGTTTTGGCGGGACTCGTGTTCACCTCCAAGAGTCGTCCAGGATAACAAAGAACTTTGTACTTAAAGGTAACACACAGGCGCGCTCCCGTGCTCCCGTTTTTTTTTTTTTTATCCGAATTGGAACATTAGAGCTTTGGCCAAACAATGGTCTACTCACATAAGCCAACACGAGAGCCCGTCTGGGAGCGTAATGCATTTCTATGGCATGTGAGTCACGCATTCTTGGGCCTGACTAATGACCGGCGTGTTTGTTTAGTGCTTAAACACCAGCTCCCAAATGAGCTGCAATCAGGGTCTTTCCGTTAGGTAACCAACCCGCCGACTAATAAACAACACACACTACACACACACACACACACACACACACACACACTATGACACTCTTGGTTTTAAAAAACAGCAACAGAGTTCCTTCCTGACAACAATGGAATCAAACACACACACACACACACACACCCAATCCTGTTAATATAGTGTAAGAGAGCCTTCCCTCAGGACTCAAATACCTGAACTGCACCAACAAACGCCTGTGCATGCCATTACATGTCACACACACACACACACACACACACCCCTGCCCAATCCGCTCTGCCTCTCCTGGCTCCGTGCTACGACCCGACCGGGACACAGCCTGTAATTTAGATCCACCCATACTCATTATATGTGGTCGCAGGAGATATTTTTGACCGTGTGCCGTTTATACCGAAATGCCTGCCTGCAGATTTGGGCAGGAAATCGGCATGTTTTGCTCACGGGGCACCCGGGCGAGGTTTGGACTCTGGTTAGGGGTTTGGGTGGAGGGCGCAGTCGTAATGTCACGTTTGCGTCTTTTTTTTTCGGCTCCCTTCTAAACTGGCCTGACTCGTTTCCGCGGGTTACTCTCGCCTTGACACCCGTGGTAAGTCTGCAAGTCGCTGCAAGCCTGACTATGACCTGCCTCTACGTCCTGAGACGAGGCTGAACATCCCCTAAAATCCTAAAACCGAAGAACCTCCTCACCAAAAAACTCTTGCCGGTCCGCGGTGGAGGCCGGCTCCCTCGGCGAGTGCTCCTCCTGGGGCTTTGGAGCCGTCGCCGCTGCCGCGCTCGAACCCGAAAGCGCCGTTACGGACCCGGGTTGCTCCTTGAGGGCCAGTCCGCCCACCATCTCCTCCCCGTCCAACGTCATGTCCCTCAGCAGGAGTCGGGTCAGCTCCTGCTGATAATGGGTGCCCGGCAAATCCGAGTGCCTCATGCGCTCCCCTGTGCCCTCTGCCCGAGAGGGCCGCTGCTCCGCCCCGCTCCACCACTCCGGGGTGCTTCCCGCCGGCGGGTAAGAGTGACGGCTGTCCTGAAAGCCTCCTCCGATCCCTGACGCCCTCTCCAGGTAGTACCTCCACACCTCTATAGGGGGCGCGCCAGCTTTGCCCGGCCCGGACGCTTGGTAAACGGGCCCGGCGGCGGTGGACGAGAAGTGCAGTTGCTGGGCGTGGCGCGTATCAAAGCCGAGGCTGATGCCGCTGGTCCGGTTGCTGCTGCACGGGCTTCCGACCGGACTCCCGCCCGCACAGCCTCCGCCGCCGCCGCCTCCGCTGGCTGTGCTACTGGCGAAACTGGAGCGCGGGCTGGCCAGGACGGACTCCTGCAGGCTGAAGGAGGAGCAAGGGCTCAGGGCCGGGCCAGGAGCAAACAGGCACATGGCCCCGGCCCCATCGTGGCTCCTTAGAGGGGGATGAGAAAGCGACGCCGGTCTACCGCTGTCCCACGGCTCGCCTCCGGAGCTCCAGCGTTTGTAAAACAGCGCCTCCTGTAGGGAGAAGCGCTTGTGGCGTTCCGGTTCGGGCAGGAAGCTCGGTTCGGCGGAGCCAGACCTAGAGACCTGGCTGGGTGCGGGGTAGGGAGGCGGCATGGAGGTCAGGGGACCCTGGGCGAGAAGCTGATGCCTTCTTACGAGCTGCTGCAACTCGAGAGAATAGCGGCGCTGGTTCAGGGCGGCCCGCGAGTTTGGGCTGTAGGCGCCCTGGGGGTCGCCGTGCTCACCTTGGGGCAAGTCCGTCCGCCTCGTCTGATCGCCTCGGCCCTCCACCGATTCGGGCACGTAACACGAGACCCGCTGCTGGGGCGAGCGGCGGCGCAAAGGGGCCAGGGTGACCGAGTGGTGTTCCGGGCCGGACCCCGATTCTTCCGGGACGGGCGCCGAGGTGGCGGGGCCCACGCAAGACGACACTCTCTGGGAGTTTACCACTTTTGCAGATCTGCCGGCCCCGGAGGAGCACGGCTCCCCCGCAGGGGAGCAGGAGAGGCTGAACTGGGCCACGCTCGCAGGCGCCGGGTTCGAGGCAGGGTTCAGGCGGGTCACCCCCGAGGATTGGGCACCGACCCCGGCGCTGTTACTGTTGTTGTTCGTGTTCGAGAGTTCGTTCTTTTTCTTGCTGAACTTGACGCTGCCGGAATCGGCCAGCCGTAACTTTTGCTTCAGTTTGGTCCCGATTCGCTCCATGACCGCGTCCCGGACCGCCGGCGTTATCAAACGCGATGTTCTCAAACACAACGGCTTAAATAGAGAACCATAAATACAGTGCCTATACAACAAAAAACAAACAACAACGTTCAAGTCTTTGTAGATCCACAGCAGGTAAAGAGACAAAAGGTGACACCGAAAGGAGGATTTAATGTTCCTTAAGCTTCAAGCGATGAATAAATAGCCTATCCGGGATAAAAAAAGAAAGATAAATTAAAAGCGTTAGGGCATTTCTGAGGGCTACATCTCGCACTGATCAGACTTGAAGAGGCGTTTGATGTGGCCTAAAAGTTTCCACGTCGAGAAGCTCATGGCCCGGCATGTGTGAGAGAAACCGTGCCCATCCATTTGGGCATTTCCACTGTGCCTGGCTTACAAAAAAAAAAAAAAAAAAGAAACGACAAAAAGAGCAGATCCACACAAAGGAGAAAAACGTCCGAGCCTTTAAAGCTCAGAGCTCCTTAAAACCTTTTTTTTTCAAAAACCACCTCTATGGTTCACTTCTGAGTCCACGTATTGCTTTGTTGCGCTCAGTTTGGAGATAAAAGTCACCCAAAGAGTCCAAAGTTGGTCCTGATCTTTAGGGGTTGTAAGGGGGGGACTCGTCTGGGCTTGCTCGCTGTCTCTATACAGGGGGTAAAAGGTACAAAAAGGCTCTTTTTTTCTTTCTTCCACCTCCTCTTTTGAACTTTTCGATGAGATTTGGACGAGCTGGGAATAAAATCCGGACCCAGTTCTGCACACTCGCGTCCCGTTTCTTCTTTTAAAGCGTCCCAGGTTCTTCCAGTCCGGCTGTGAGAAAGATAATAAGCGTGATCTCCACGAAACAAAAAGCTGAGCGGATAAAGTGCAGCAGCAGCAGGAGCAGCAGGAGCAGGAGCAGCGTGGCGCCCGGACCGAAGCTCCTCACACCGTCCTGTGCACGACTTCCCCGGAGAGAAAATAATATCCGAAAACGAAAGGAGGCTGATCGAGTTCGTTCCTGCGTTTCTTTCTTTGCAGCGCTTTTTTTCTTGACCTCCCCCTTCATTCTCTCTCCGCAGCGCTTTTTTCAGACCGGGACATCTTTCCTCTGGGCAGCAGCAGCGCGGATGAATAGCATCCCGCAATTTCGTCACACGTCCAAAACTTCTCAGATTGATCTGGTCGCTTTTGGCGCCCCCTACCGGCACTAACCCGCACGAGACACTCAAAGTGGTTCCTGTTTTTTTGGCCACGTCTCAGTTTTCGGGCTTTTCAAAAATCTTACATTAGGGAGCTCGATAGCCACCTTCTTTTTCACTCATATCTAAAAAAAAAACAAGCATCAGATCCATGCTGGTTTATGCTGGTGTGGTGCTGGTTTATGCTGGTTGCCCGGTGTGATCTTGCTCGTTTTGTTGTTTAACCAGCATACCCAGAAAAGACTAGCATGCAGTGGTCAAAACCATCCAAAAACCAGTAAAGACCAAAATGTACTGGTAAAAACCATCCAAAAACCAGTAAAGACCAAAATGTACTGGTCAAAACCATCCACCAAAAACCAGTAAAGACCAAAATG
>JAVSBV010060623.1:0-10591 GCA_033117975.1 Parotocinclus spilosoma
CTCCTACATTTGCATCACATTCATCTGCTCAATAAACTTGATTGTTCTGCATCTACGTCTCCACTCTCGTCCTTAATCCAGTGTTTGACAATGTTGCCTTCAAATTGCCTTTTTTCGAAGGATGTTCATGCATTTTTAAACAAGCCAAATCAGAATAAAGCTATGACTGAATTCTGAATCTTTCTTGGGGAGCATTGTTTTTAAACATTTCAATCATTTTCTCACGTCTGTTGACAAACTAGAAATTATCCGCTCACCTTTGCTCCTCAAAAACTCAGACCTCTGTAGATCCTGTTTTAGTGCAAAATCAGGATTAGAATCGCCTGTTTGTCTTACATTACAAACGAGCAGATAGAAACCTTTGAAGCAGCCTGGCAGGAATGTGAGGACATCCAGCAGCTGCTGTGGTCGTCCAAATAGTGATAGAAATGCAGGAAAGCCAGCTTTAGCTATAGAGACAGATGGCAATCTAATTGTCTGCCCTGTTTATTTTAAGAGATCATTATGCAGACATGTATGGCATCCATAGTATTAAAGGGTACTGGAAATGTGTAATACTATCTAATCTTGGTAAGTCCAGCCACAAACAGAACCCCTAAAATAAAAAAAAACTGACAGCAACCAAATCAGTAACTCATGTTGTCAGAGACATTTGACGCAGTATTAGCACCGAATGTTGGCATTGTCCATATGGCTGATTAACACAAACACCAACTCAGAAAGTCAAGAGACGTTCACATAATGTTGGAAGTGCTCACACAGGAAAGACAGATCCTCAGCCAATGATAGTAACCAGGGCTTGTAGGGGAGACTTTTTAACCCAGTATGCTGGATCGCTCTTCGTGTTAGTGTTGTAGAACCAAGCCTTTTAACCCTTGCACATACAGTACATAGACATAAGTTTGAGCAATGCTTTTTCAAGAATACTCACTTGTGGTACATTCATAATATAAATCAGTTATTTCTGGATTCTCTATAGGCAATCAGTAGCAGTTGAACAGGTTGAACTGACATCCCAGTGACTCTAAATAGGACACATTTATAGATTTACCCTCACAGTGGAAGTCAGCACATCAACGTTCTGTCCTGCTGTCCTTAAAGTCCACAGAGAATTGGCTTGCCTATATTGAACTTGCCTGGCTGGCACATAACCTTGACCTCAACTCCATCAGACACACTGAAAAAATAAGCCACGACTTCACGACTGACCTCACAGTCATTTTCCAAAAATTAGTGTTGAGCCGTCTTAAAATAAAAAAGGTTGTTGTAGCAGCAAAGGTGAGGGCACACTCCAAACTAATACTCATGGTTTTAATGTCATTAAATGGGTGTCAAGAAACCTTTGCATACCTAAGTAAAGGTATGCATTGTTTAAATTCCATCTGATCAACATCCGTTCACTTCAACAACCTTAATATGATAAAATTTTTTAACAATTATAACAAATGGGCAGCACGGTGGTTCGGTGGGTAGCATCGCTGCCTCACAGCAAGAAGGTCCTGGGTTCAATTCCAGGGTGGAGCGACCTGGGTCCTTTCTGTGAGGAGTCTGCATGTCCTCCCCGTGTCTGCGTGGGTTTACTCTAGGTACTCTGGTTTCCTCCCACAGTCCAAAGACATGCTTGTTAAGTTAACTGGTGTCTTTAAAGTGGCCCTTAGTGTGTGACTGTGTGTATGCCCTACGATGGATTTGGGCCCCTGTCTAGGGTTATTCCTGCCATTCATTTCAAGTAAACTCATTCCCTCCTTGCTTTGTGCTGTAAGCAAGGTATGTATATTTATGTGTACAGGGTAAGTCAAAAGAAACAGGACACCCATTTATTTTAGAAACAAAGGGAAAATGACATCGCTAAAAACCCCATCAAGTTATGTGTGAAGAGGACCTCGTTTTTAGGCTATTTCCGGAACATAGCCACCATCTTGAAATCCACTACATTGGATTAAGTGGGAAGGTGGTCATGTAGCATATTAAAGAAGAGCAAAATTGTGTCTAAAATCGATTGCTGGAATCAGATTTGCAATATCTCTTGCGGTTCAAAAGTTATCAACACAGAAATTAACCATCGCCACCCAAAAAGACTAAAATTCGCACAGCACTGTTGCATCCCTCACAGGCAAATTCCGAGAAACCAGGACTGTGGCGACAAACTGCATAATGATCATATGAAGAAACCTCAATAATGGTTTGGCAGCCTTTGCGAAAAAAGAATCCTGTGACTTTTGACCCAGTATACTCCATCATGGGCATTAATATTTTGTTTCCACAGTGTGTATGGTTATTCATGTGTGCTTACGAATAAAAAAACAAACATCTGTGTATTTCCTATAGCGAGTGATATGTATAACAGTTTAGGCTTGCAGTGTACATAGTAGCATTATACTCTAAATTGATGCATTTACCAGTTTATCAGTTGCACACAGTTTTCTTGCATAAATGCACTTATATTTATATTACAGTAGTATAAAAATGCTAGGTGACTGTGGTAATGACTTGTCAATGTCCATTTCTGTTTCACAGAATGTAATGTGGTTCTTAAATGGCACATACTTGGAGTTATCCCTGCTATTTCAGGTACGCTCACTGATAACTAGCTGATATATTAAGTTTACAGGCATGCAGTTCCCACAGATTACCTGTGAGAGTAGTGGTAAACACTAAACATGACACTTTTGTAGGCACAAATTCATCTTCCTCCCAGTTAACACACTCGGGTGGTGTAGTGGCCGTCCAAGTCAAGCGTCATACAGGCACAATTGACTGTGTCTGAGGGAAATTAATTTGGATGGGGCATTATCTTCAGTACAACGAGCCCTGTGATGAGATGGCAAACCCACTAAACCCACATTAAAATGTATCCCAGGACACATACACACTTACTCACATTGGGACATTTTAGAGATGCCAGCTGAGCCAGTAGTTTCTTTGAAATCCAGGAGGAGATGAGAGTACCCAGAGGAAACCCATGCAAACACACAAAGAACATGCAAACTCCACACAGGAAGCAACCAAGCAAGGATTGGAACATAGGTCTCTAGAGCTGTGAGGCTACAGCATTAGTACCTATTTATGTTATATGGCTCATTTGCTGGTGTTAAAAGAAGGTGGGTTGATTTTGGGTAAGATTACTGTGTTAAATAGATTTTATTGACATGCTAAAGAATAGCTCTTGTTCCTAAAGTGTTTGTAATGGGACAGGAGTAATAGGCATCAATCAAGAGGAATGATCATGCCACTGTTAATTACACAATTATTTTTAACAATTAACACAAGCGTGACTAGAATTTTCTGTACATGTCCTCAAAACTCTTTTTGATGTCCCATCTTCCTTGGTTCTTCCTTAGTTATGATGTTATCTGCTAGGTGGGACTGTGGTAGCCTAGTGGTTAAGGTACCAGAAGGTCCAGGGTTCAAATCCCACCTCTGCCAAGCTGCCACGGTTGGGTCCTTGAGCGAGACCCTTAACCCACAATTGCTTGGATTGTAATACAGTATCAGTTGTAAAACTCTCTGGATAAGGCCGTCTGCTAAATGCTGGAAATGTAAATCTATTCTTTTTTTAAAAAAAGATGCTAAGGCTCGTCAGTGTTTCACCTAAGAGGAACATTCTTGGGTTATATAACAAAGGAAAAAACTATGCATTTGTATATTTCTGACAGCATCAAGTAAAGCTACGTGATGAAACTCCAACAATGCCTTATGTGTTACTAGCTGGATCACATTCTTATATAAACATATTAAACCATTAAAGGCTTATATTACACTAAGTTGTTACCAAGTCAAGTCATATATTTCAGACAGACCAGATTTTTCCTCTAGGCATCAGTTATCAAGTTATGCCACATAATTATTGCATTTGATGCCAAGCTCAGCGATAATCAAACACTACTTACAAAAAAGTAGTAAACCTTAGTACACCTACACTGTACCTTCAGCACAGCTACAACAATCTGTGTGTCTCCAGCCTGCACAGCGACTGTGCTCAATGCCGTGGTGGACGCTTGCTCTCCTGGGTCACCTTCGCTGGACATGTTCTTCCCTTTAAGCTCCAGGTTGCTGTTATAATCCAAGAACTCTGTTCTTCCTCAGCTTAACCATACAATATTCCAAATAACTCAAATACTAGTAGGAAGAAAGTTTCAGCCCTGAAGCATGTTGGGAAGCAGTCCCCATGCACCACAGGCTGTTTCCCTTTGGTCCAGCATGTAGTTCCTGTGCGAATGAGAGGGCTGCTTTGAATCCAACAGAAGCAGGCTGAAGAGGTAAAAATAGAAACAACCTCCAAGTTTATCACTCTGCACTGAAAGCCATTTGACACACCCCTAAGCTTGGTGGCTTTGGTCCATCCATGTTCCCTCCCTCCCTGCTGCACTCTGTGCTCACTAACCTTTTGCTTATTTATTCTTTTTGTTGTTGTTGTTGTTTTCTGTTGCAATAAGGTTTCCCAATGTTTTAAAGCATTACAAGCCTTTAAAGCACTTTAAAGCAATCTTCAGATGTTGGAAACAGGTTCAAATGTAATATTTGGCAACAAAAATAATACATCAATGTACTACTCATATTAGTTGAGTAGCATAAGGTTGAGAGTTTCTCCTCTGAGGTCCAGACCACAATCAAATACCTGTTCACTAAAGCAGCAGTTCTTAATCTTAATGTGTGCGTTGTGCTGCGTTTGACATGGCCACTCGTGAAAAACTTTGCTTTTTACTTTCACTGACCATAATTTACAATTAAATTTTATTTCAAACACAGTTCCAGCTTTAAACCATGTGCTTGTTTATTAGACAGAGCGGTGCTGACACGCGATTGAGTGTGTACCATTGTCTATGCATGGTGAATTCAAGGTTAGGCTTCAGACCCTCCCCCAGAACCTCACTTTTCATAACTGTTTTGGGTATGTGCCTTTGATACAAAGTAAAAGTAGTGAGTCTACAAGCTACAGTTTAAATTTGCTGTGCCCTCAAAATAACTCACCACACAACCATTAATGTCTAAACCTCTGGCAACAAAAGTAAGTACACCCCAATTAAGTGCCCAATTAGCTATTTTCTCTCCCTAGTATCATGTGACTTGTTAGTGTTACAAGGTTTCATTTGTGAATCAAAGATTCAAATATTCAAAGCTTTATTGTCATATGGACAGTAGGAAATCAGTTTCCCTGCCCAATGAAATTCTTACTTTGCAGTCCACCCTAGATGTCAGAATTATAAGACAGAATATAGTAAAGTCAAATCTGAATGGGGAACAGGTGGGGTAAATTCAGTGTTATCACTCTCACACTCTCTCATAATGGGTTCTTAGAGTTTAAATTCTTAAAGTATGTAACCTCATAGCAAAGAACTCTCTGAGAGTCTACAAAAAGAATTGTTGATTAGAGATAGCCTAGGATACAAAAAAATTACCAACATGAGGAGTACAAAGACAAGTGTGTCTTTGCGTGGTGGTGGGAAAGTCATGGTTTGAAGATGCCTTAGTGCTGCTGGCTGTGTGGAGCTACAGTTCATTGAGGGAGCCATGAATACCAACATGTACTGTGACATACTGAAGCAGAGTATGATCCCTAAAAGAAACTGAGGGTAAAGGTGCTGGACTGGCCGAGCACCTGTGGAGGAGCGCAAGGTCTCTAACATCCACCAACATCCTCTGTGATGTTGTCATTCCAGTAAATATCTGTTGCCTAATTACTATGGAACAAAGCAATAAGTGCTTTATTGCACATGTGCGTTTCTAATATTTGCCGGAGTGTAACCCCATTTGTAAATTGTGAAGCACCTGTAATAATCTTTGGGAGTTAAAAACAGTTTTGCTCTAAACCCTTTTAATAAGTCTGGATAATAGACAGATCCTGATCTGATAAATTAACTGTTTCAAAGTTTCTTTCCGCTTTTTTTAGGACAAAAACAATGCTGATATGCATATATGTTTTATGTTATTATATTTAGCATTTTATTTAACCGTTAATATTTACATAATTTTTGTCTATTACTACAGACTAATTTACTAGATCAATAAGTTTAAATCTTAAATTTATTATTTAAGCCACCCAAGGAGTATGGGCCACTTTTTAAGTCTTGGTCATCCCAGGTCTTTTTTTTTATAATGTTCAGGGAGTTTTTAATCTTTATACACTCTAATGTTCCTCAATTTTGGAACAGCCTTAGATATTACCAGATACTCTAAAACTGTAAAGCTCTATATAAATAAATCGGACTTGACTTTTAATGAGCTTAAATAAATGCCATTAGGTGAGAGTGGATGGTGCTGGTGCATCATGTTGCCATGCGGATAAAAAGCCAAAGTTACGAAGGGAATCTTGTTTTGATAATGACTCAAGCCATTTACTCTTATTTGTTTTTGCTGAATGAACATTACAAAAAAAAATGCCTGTTAGACGTCAGTCTGGCTGTGACACCCCATAATCTGTCACACCGAATTCCTAATCGCAGCAAAATGACAGGAAAAAGTCAGCAATTGTTGCTTATACTGAGCAGTTTAGGGGAAAAAAACAAAACAAAACCCCCTTTAGCAAACCAATACAACTTATATTTCACTTCAAAACAGAAAAATCAGAGAGCAGGTGGAATCGAAGCCCATCTGTACAAACACTGAATATTTATCATTTCATGTCATGTTATTTGACATACTGACACGTAAGCTGCGTTTTATTTCAGGATACTGCAGTTCTCCTGGGGATTGTATCAGCAGGACCAAGAGGAGGAAATGAGTGTAAAATGAAAAATAAGTGAAAATGAGAACAGAAAGCAGATCCAGGCTTATCTGTCTAAACCTGGTGTTGAAAGACCTGTGTGAAAGAGCACCACTAAATGAAAAGATAAACAAATGGCTATTTCTTACAGCGCATACACATATATTCTTATGCAACTACAGTCGATTCCGGTTAATCGGACCACATCAGGACTCGATCGTTTTGGCCCTAATAACCGGCTGGTCCGATTAAACAAACATGCCCTATGTTACAAGACGGGACGTGCTATGTAACATATTAAATGTTTATTAAACCTTTATTGTACGATTTACACGTATAGCAAACGTACAAACAAGAACTACTGTTGCTTACGAACTTTGTTCATTGAAACGCGCAATTGTTGCCTTTGCCAAGCCGGTATTTTCCACCAACCGACACTGACTAGTGTTTGATGGTTGTTGCTTGATCTTATCCAGGAAACCAATTTTGTTCAGCTAACGTCAAGTCCCGTCATGGCATTTTGGCAGGGGAGACAAGACACGCCCAGTTCACTGACTAAAGCGTTCTGATAGAATTCCTTGCACAGTTGCCAGACACTCGTGTTTACACTTGACTTCTTTTCGTCGAAAAGCTTAGATACAGATGGATCCAATAACCACGCTGCTGGCTACTCGGTGCTTCGTTGTGGGAAAGAAAGTGGTGGGCGTGTTCACCTGCCGCTGGTTTTGCTCTTGTCAACACAACTTATTGGATTTCCTGACCTTTGATAAAAACATAAATTCTTCCGGAGAGCGCAGGAATCCTCCCATAAATCACTGATCGCTAGGTGGCGACTTGTAGCTTATTTTTCTTATTCTTATTCTCTCACGTTCTTTGGTCCGATTAAGCAGAATTTTGGTCTAAATAAGCGAATAACATTACATGTATATAATAGGATTTGTTTCGGTACTTTACAATTTGGTCCGAATAAGCGGCTGGTCCCATTAACCGGTGGTCCAATTAACCAGATTCGACTATATATATTTGGGACATTTAGTACCAATCTTACACAGTTGTCCATCTCTCCCTGGCAGTAAATTTCCACTTACATTACATAGCCTGCCACAAATTTAATCTCAGGTAACCATTCCTAAACCCAAGTATGCACTGCATGCTTGAATTGTGCTCTGGTTTCACAGACCACTTTAAACCCTGTGGGGTAACAGTGGCCGGTTCATCCACACTGACAGAGATGGCAGCTGAGGGTTTGAGAAGACAGCTGAGAAAGTGTTCGATCTAGAGTACTTCAGGACGACCATCTGTCAGGACCTCCTGATCAAACAGGACTGCAGTGGCCCAGGCAGGTTATTAATAGACCCACACACTCAACGACAAGTACCAGAAGTTCCAGGCACAGGCGCCGCCATCAGCAACGTCACACTCACCATGACTAAGCTTTTTAAAAACACCAGAGTTAAAAATACTGCACAATTCTTTGCTCACTATACCATGTCTTCAGGCCTGGATTTAGTCTAAAAGTAAATTGCGTGGCTTACTAACAGAGCCAGACATTTGGATAAAATCTTACATCTTTCAAGAAAAGAACATCACTTTAGTAAACGTTTTCAGACAAACAACAGGAAACAACTGGTATGTTTTCAGTAAGGTGAATTTTAGAGTCCATCTAGAGTCCCCCGATTGTTCACTGATTGGATATCACCATAGTTACATAGTAGTTCAGAAACTTTGCACATATTTTTGATTTGAAACAATAACCTTCATTAATTGACAGTAGAAAAACTTTGATTAGAGTACAGTAGTTCTCTCTGTATATTTTCATATATAATATGAAAATTATTTTTAAATGGTAATAAATTCACATGAACATGTTTTCTGCCTTCAAGCCTGCGTTTCTCTTTTCTGTCAGCAGGTGATGCCATGGTTCGCTCGTACTACTTTTCTGTCATTCACACATTTATTAGACGTAGATAAGGCAGATTTTTATTTCCTTATTTACCTGCATCAGATCATAGCTATTTCTGATTGGATTGTGTTCTGAGGCTTTTGTTTATTTGTACTAGCATGAGGTTCGGTCTGCTAGAAAGAACACAAAGCACTTTTGTTAGTCACTCTAAATAAGGGCGTCTGCTAAATCTGTACTTTCAACAGTTCTAAATTAATATTACAATGAAAATAGCTCGGAAATTAAAATATAATTTACTGCATATAATATTACAATTAAAATAGCTTGGCTATTAAAATATAATTTGCTGCATATAATATTACAATTAAAATAGCTCAGATATTAAAATATAATTTATTGCATCACTAAAATAGTTATGCATCAAAAGCATTATTGCTTCTTTTTTAATGTTTTAAACATCAGTATTTTGGTGTTTGTCCCCAAAATTTCTTATCAACTTACAAGGACAACTTTTTGTTCATATAAATATACAGCTTAATGCATATTTTTGAATAATAAACTGGGTGAGTCAGGACACAGGATGCCCTTTTATTTCAGAAACAAAAGGGAAAATTCAATTTCTGAATACCCCAGAAAGTAATGTGTAAGGGAGCATATTTTTGATGTCTGAAGCATGACCGCCATACTGAAAGCTGCCATATTGGATCAAGTTTTGCAATTGGAAGATGGACATGTAGCATATTAAAGAAGTCCAAAAATTAATAAATAAATATAAAAATTCTATACAAGCTCCATCATTAGGTTTTTCAACTTCAAAGATTGTTACTGTATCATTACCATAATTAAAACAATTTCTCCTAATTGAAGAATCACCCCTAAGTGCCTGTGTATGTGAATTGATTAAAACGATCTCCACTAGGTTTGATTAAATATTTGTATTGGTATGACGTATTAAACTGCACACTATCATGCTAACAAAAATCAAATTAATACATTACACATGTAACCAAAATAACCTCCTGCTCTATGAGTGCGCTCTGAAGACAACAGGCATTTCATTTTTTTTCTGACATGATTCAGGTCGTGTCCCAAATCACATACACTTGTCTGTTTGTCTTCTTTGAAGTTGAAGGATTGGGTCAAAATCTGCATATTGAATTAATAATTAATATAGAATTAGTACTATAATAATGTTGTTGTTGCAGATTTGACTTGGTCCTCAAGTACAGTTTTGAATAAAAGCTAATGACCTTAAACATCATCAACCCAATTCAATGTGACATTACACTTGTTTAACTTAATAAACATATAATAAAATAAATGTCTTAAACTTGGTGAACAATTTATCGATGAAAATGAGCCAATCTTACATATCTGTGAGTGTCAAAGGTATGTGAACATCTAGGGTCCGAAAATAATACAGTCGATTCCGGTTAATGGGACATCATCGGGACGCGATCGTTTTGGTCCTAATAACCGGCTGGTCCGATTAAATGAACCTGCCCTGTTACAAGACGGGACGCGCTATGTAACATATTACATTTTTATTAAACCTTTATTGTGGAATTTACCCGCATAGCGAACGTACAAACAAGAACTACTGTTGCTTACGAACTTTATTCATTGAAAAATAAATTTGCAACCAAGATTTTCGAAATGATCTACAATACAATGTATAGGTACTCAGTATGCAAAGCATAATTCTGTAAAAAATAAGTTCTCACTAAATTCCAGTCAACGTTTGAAGAACTTATCCAGTGTGAATTGACACGCTTTTGCTGTCAGTTCGACTTGTGGCTTCTGCTTTTGTAGTAAATGGAAATGTTAGGCAAAGACCTGTAGGTGGCAGTAGAGGGCTGGGGAGAAACTATGGGTGAGTTTTCGGGTAATGATGCCAGGGATGAAGAATTTCTTCACGGATATTACATACTGTACACATTCTTTGGTCCGATTAAGCGGAATTTTGGTCCAAATAAGCAAATAAC
>JAVSBV010060634.1:0-10591 GCA_033117975.1 Parotocinclus spilosoma
AAAAAACAAGTTCTTACTAAATTCCAGTCAACGTTTGAAGAACTTATCCAGTGTGATCTGACGCGTTCTCTTGACGGTCTGCACTTGAATAAAATCAAGAAAGTGGTGGGCGTGTTCACCTCCCGTTGGTTTTGTTCTTGTCAACACAACTTTTCGGATTTCCTGACCTTTGAGAAAAGCATAAATTCTCCCAGGGATCCCAAAAATCCTTCCATTAATCGCTGACCCGCTTTGCATCTGCTAGGTGGCAACTTGTGGCTTCTTTTTCTTATTCGCTCTCACTTCTTTGGTCTGATTAAGAGGAATTTTGGTCCAAATAAGCGAATAACATTCCACGTGTGTGTATATAATAGGATTTGTTTCGGTACTTTGGGATTTGGTCTGAATAAGTGTCTGGTCCCATTAACCGTATTCAATTGTTTTCTAATTTGAGATGTGCCCTCTATGGAACTCTTATCTCTGGGAAATTTGAATGCATCACCTTTAACCATTTGAGCATCTTACTGACAGTTCTGTTTACTTCATCTGTCGGTGTTTTATTCTAATGGGTGATTGGTGTGCTCTCACCTTTCTGTTCTGATTAATACTTTGGTTCTTTTATCACTACACCACAACAATCTGGTTACTTTGTAATTCTCTTTTTGTTTACTGAACAAAATAATATAGAAATGCATATTTTGATGTTTGATGTTATATCAATATAATAATATAAAGGGTACGACACAGGACACCCTTTTATTTCAGAAAAAGGGAAAATGACATCCCAATACCCCAGCAAACGGGGTAATGGGTAAGGGGGCTATCTTTTAACTGAAAAATCAGGCGGTAATTTTGGTGATTTAACAAGGTTACAAATAACTAGACGTGAGTGACAGTCATACCTGACAAGTGTTTTACCGAGTAACCCTACGGATGATAAAATCACATTTGCAATATAAATAAATGTTTACAGTTTCTATATTTTTAATCATATGTTTTGCCCAAAAGCATCTTTAATAAAGGGAAGCTGAGAAAGGGGTGTGGTCAGTGACTCCTTGCTAAGTATTGCCGTACGGCACAGTCTGCCAAGGTGAGGAACGATTAAAGTGGCCCCTACTTAGCGTTTGGCTGAAAACCTGGGGCTTATCGTAGTAGAGTTTCATTGCTGGCAAGAAATCTTTTTGGGGTGGGGGGAGGTTGGTGATTTTGTATTTATTAATTTTTTTCAGGTGAAGTGCGCAGAGGGAAATTCCTCCTGCCATCACAGATGAGTTTGGCGACTATTACCTGGATTAAGGGACAAACAAGCAACATAATAATATTGGGTAATTTCAAATGTCATGACGATGTCTAAAAGACCACACTCAACTTTGCATAGTGAATTTGTCTCAAGACTATAAGGTACTGGACTATTGAAGATCAAGAGACCCCAGACATGCCACGGTTGAGCCCCTGAGCATTTGGCACCAGTCTTTTGAGTTAAATCATGTAAGATCATAACAGTTGTTACTCACTGTGGATAAATTCATCGACTAAATGTTGTCAATGTTTAGGACTTTAGATGTCATGTCCTTTAGTATCTTGGCATTAATGGCAGAGCAATGTCTGCTATGTAATACATACTTTATATGGAGCGGTGATAAGTGGTTTGGTTTCTGTAATAACTTTGTAATGAGCAGACTTTCGTGCAATGTCAGTTTCTCTGACATGGAGCAGTTCCCTCGTTATCCAGGGACGCCTGTTATGTTAAACAAAGTACTGGCATCGGGACTGGAATTCACTCCCTGAGTCTGGCTGATATATTTCTACCAGCCAAAGACACCCTTTTTTTGTTTTGTTTTATCACCAGGTCTGTATTTGCTTTCTCTTATGCTGAGCCATGCCGTTACCGTTAAATGTATTCGTGTTCAAGTACCATCTAGGTACCTCTATCAACTTTTTGTCGGGCCCACATGTTCTTCCTTTTAATGGCTTCTGCACAGGGTGTTTAAGTTGCTACGGGTTGCATGTGCATTGTGGAATGGTGGACCCGTTTGGGCCTCTCTAAATAAATGACAGTGGTAAGCACCACCACCACCTCCCCGCCACAGCTCAGTATGGGCTGACTGATTGGCAGCCCTTGATCTCTACAGGAGAAAATACTGGGGATAAAATTTCAAACATCACAAGTTTTAAAACAGAACCATTTGATTTGAATAAGACTGTTTTGAGAAGGACTGCAGTTTTGATCTCAGAGAAGTGTAGCTGACTTGCTGCTGTGACCCTTTCTCAAAGGGAGTATGCAGGGGTGCAAAGCACCCTCTAGAGGTTACATCCACATGAGAGATTTTTCAGATTTTCCTAGGAGTCAGTTTTAATCGAGAACTGTTGAAATGAATTGAATGTTCCCATGGCACGGTCAGCTGGCCCACAGGGGTCTATAACTTGTGTTTGAACTGTAGACTTACTGAGCATTTCTGAGCATGCGGTTAGAGTCTAGCTTTTGTTCTTGCTGTCTGTTTATGTGATGAGAAATATTTGAACAACTTAACAATATTAAATGTTTAAAGTTTAAATATTAAACTGCAAACATTCTCCTTTCTGTACTCTGGCAAGTTGAGCTAATGAGTGTAATTTAGATATACTGTTTATATAAAATTAGAAAATTGGAATTCATACAGTCACACAGTTTAAGAACACTTTTAAAGAACAATGCACTTACGCTGGATGGGGTCTCCATTTGCTCTCAAAATAGCCTTGATTTTTCATGGCGTGGAATTAACAAGATATTGGGGGCATTATTTTTTGGTTCTGCTTCATGTTGAAATGACTGAAGATCACGCATTGTACCACACCCCAAGGTGTTCCATTGGATTCAGATATGGTGCCCCGGAAGGCCAGTGGAAAAAAATAATGCATTATCATGTTCATAACATTATCCTGCTGGAAATAGCTGTTAGAAAATGGGTAAACATGATCGGAAGGGGTGCACATGGTGGGCAACAATATTCAAACTGGCTGTGGCATTCAAGCAGTATGTGCATACTGAGATGCTTTTTTGCTCACCACAATTGTACAGATTGGTTATCAGTTATCATAGCTTTTCTTTCCATTCAGGCTGCTCTCTGTTGACATGAATCTCTCAACAAGTGGTTTCCTTTCCTTTGTAGCTCTTGGCCAATATCTGACACTAGAACACAAGATACAGACCCGTCTATGGGTGTCCATGAACTTCATGGACACTTTAGGGATGAAAACGATCTAGACAGGCACACAACTTTTAAGTGTCAGTGAAGTAAATTGTGGGTTAAGGGACTTTTGAAAGGACCCCTGATTGGCAGCTTGGCAGAGGTGGAATTTGAACCTTGGAGCTTCTGGTACCTTAAATGCTGGCTGCTACAGTCAGAGTCTTCCGAGATCTGTCTTGTAGGACTTAACATTGTAGATCATCACTTTTCTTTTGTAGGAAAATAAAAGATTGATCAGGTGTTCCTGCTCCTTTCTATTTGGTTGTACTGTTAGTAATAGTAAAATGTCACAACTGGAATGGTGCCTTTTCAAATAAAACGGCAGAATTACTGACAGTTTAGCTTCACTTGCCAGGGTTTGGCATGGATTTTCTGAGTGTGCACTTGGCACACAATACGGTGTCCTTTACTAACTCAACTGCTGTAGTTCTACACTAAAGCAGTAAAGTCTGTTTTGTATGTGTTGGTGCATGCTGCAATAATAAACATGGACTTGGAATTGAAAGTTTATAATGAAGTAAGAAGCACAGCAACTGCTTTTTGTTTCATGTGCAGCTAATTTTTTTTTTTTTTATGCCGCTCTCCAGTTATTGCAATTTGGTTTTGTTACGTTTTGTTACCTCTGTAACTTGCAGTTGGATCCAAAGGTGTGAGGCCACTAGTGATTGTGTTGCATTTGACTTGAATTTAATACAATATTCTTCTTTAGAAATCATAATTTGTGTGAGGAGTTAATTCTTTGAAAAAAAAAAAAAAGAAATCACACTTTTATAGTATTTTTCTAAATGAGTCACTCAGATTTATTGGTCTTACTGGAATACAGTCAGAGTTGGCACAAAAAATTGTATATGATCATATTTGACTGATTTAGAAAAATCCATTACTGAATCTAGCAGGCATATTTTATTGCTCTTATCTGGCCTCTCCCGGATGACGATACGTTTTGTTATTTTTTTAAAATTTGAGCCGCACTTTCACCTATCATAACTTTGGATCCAAAAGTCGTCTTCTTAGTAGTAGAAGTAGTGGTGGTCGTAATAGTTGTAGCTGTGTTATTAATGATGCTCGATGCACCTTTAAGGCGCAAAACTCAAGTCACTTCAATGCTGGGCTAGAGAATTGCTGCTGTGCACCCAATGGCTCTAATACACTCCCTGACAAAAAAAGCACCCAGATGTAAATGTCAGATTGCTGCAGAACGTAGCGTGTTGTTAAGTCCCAGGTGGATATGCAACTGATTACACATGTGGTCTGATTAGACACTGGGTCTTGCCTCAAGAATTCTGGCCCCACTGATACATAAAATGCTCTCGGAGGCTATTTTTTTCGTTCACAACTCAAGCGAAGACAGAACGGCCTACATGGTGTGGAATAAGTCAAAATGACAATCATGCTTCTCTCAGTCCAGTGATCCCACTGAATGCCAATGTTTGAAAACTGGGCAAAATGTTTTCTAGTGCGTCGCAGAGATATGTCTAGCAGTCTTTGATCTCACCACGAGGTACACTACCCAAAGGTAACCACTGATAGCCTTTTTATAGACAGCTGTAATAATTTGCACATCTGAATGTGACACAACTGCTGGGTTTTGCAGCCGTTTAATTCCTGAAGTCTGTATTTGTAGTGTATAGGCATATTAAAACCTGTATTTCCTGGGCGATGCACAGCTTTATTTCTTATTTCTCCTCATAAGTTGAAATTTATTTACGTTAGGTTTTAAATAATAAATGCTCCAGGATCTATACAAAAACGTAACGACTATATCCCATCATGAAATGTCCCCTAATTTGTCAGCAGAGTATTTAAAAGAAATCCATCCACGCAGTGGTAAGTTTGTTAATACTGTAGCTCAAAACTAGATGTTGTAGCCATATATAACCTTCCTAAAGTACATATTAGGCCACTTAAGCGAAGGCATTAATTATACTAGCAGTTACTCATTTATGATAGCACAAATAAATTGAATACAATTAATATAGAAATTCCTTAGTGCTAATGCAAACTTCATTTCTCATTAATGGCACAGTAATGCTGTCTGGTGTTAAAGTCACTTAATCAACTTCGTGTTTAACAGGCTTGTTTCTTATAAACACTTGCATAAGGTTTTATCTGTACCCCTCTATATTTTAGAAATACCTAGAAACACCCTTGGCTGTCACCATCACATTTGTCAATATTATTTAAACCCTCTCAGCTTATATAAACTCCGAATCGTTCTTGATGTCTTAAAACCGTAGAGAATAACAAGACTTATTACGATCAACAAAAGAGCCGCAAGAATTAGTTCATATTCGCATCACAGTAGCAAATCTGCAGCTTCTGCGGTAAGTTTCAAATCCTGATTAGGCACCGGTCCTGCTGGATGGGGATCAGATGGGTTTTAGGATGATTTACGTGCTTTGCGTCTTCAGCTCCACAGCATTCGTCAGAGGATGAGGCTTTCCAAGAACATAGGCTTCCTGTAGAGGCCTGAGGGGGAGTGCAGTGGGAGTGCTGGGTCGGCATGCGTACTTCAGCAACTCTTAGAGCCCCCCCCCCCTCCAGGTCCACTCCTTCCCCAGGGTCTTTCTCTATAAAAGGAGCTGAAGACTGAGTGTGTAGAAACAAGAAGGTCCTGCAGCTCCTCAGTTCTGCTGGAATAAAAAAAGATTCAAAACCAGCACAGCACTTCAGATTCTCGAAGGAATTTCTGGTGGATAACCGAGGCAATTGGTAATGACTTGTGTTGCATGCTTTTACCCTAATTTATGTTTTTATTTGAGTATTTTAGATAATTGATTGAAATGTACATTAAATGTAATACATGGGCTGTACACTTAAGAATGTACAGTAGTTATTACATAGTCAGTACAAGTGAATTCAAAGCTGAAGTTGAATTGCAGTGTAATATGTGTTACTGTGAAATATATTTGTATCATGATTACTTGATGATTCTTCCTGAGAATATTATGGTTATTATTGCCACTTTTATAACCCAGACCAGACAAGTAACAGGTGATTGGATGCTTAAAACTATTTAAATGTTTAGGGATTTTCTTTAAATGTTTAATAAAATGCTATCTTGGAGCTTCCTGGGCAAACCTTTAACTTTAATAGATAGTATTTGATATATTTGATATATTGTTTTTTGTCATATTGTTTATTCATACTACATTCTTACCCAAACCTTGAGTGTGAAAGAAGAGAAGGTGCAAGATATGGAGGGGGACGGATGCTAAACATGTGGTTTGATGTGCAATGAAACTCTCAGGTATTTAAATGTCAGCACTTGCCCCATGCTGTTGGAGCACATGTAGGAACAATTACTAAGTTTAAAAGCCATTTCACCTTTTATGTTTGAGAACCGTGTATGGAACGTGCTAAGCAAGCATGGGAAGTGGAGTGGTTGGTGCTGAAGTGACTGCTGGTATAAGACAGAGGGTCACTGTGTTAGAATGTATTGTTGACCGTAATCATTTGTGGATTTGCTCTTTCCCAACCCTATGTAGCTTTGTATTCGGAGGTGAAAAGATGAATGTTGGATTGTGTGTGATCAGCTCACTTGACAGTTGACCATAGCTTGAGCTGTGTTAATGTGCCTGGTTGTCAGACCTCAATCTGGTGGTTGGGTAAACAAATTGGCTCCATCCCTTCACTCCCTGCTCTCCCCTAAGCAAAGAGCTACATACTTATTTCGAAGGAGTGTTGTAGGACTCCTTATAGCCAACAGGCAAAGTGGCTCTCGCTGGCAAAAAGCATGTGCTTCAGGGGTTGGCGGAGCCTGTGAGGAGCGTGACATTTCAGTTTGAGATTCTCCCTTGAAAAAGGACTCATTCATCTCTTTCGTTCACACTGGATTTTTTTTAGTCTTCCCAATCCAGGTCTTTCCAAACTTTATTCCAGGATTTTGAATTTCTCTGGATTGTGTGGGGAATTAAAATAGGCTGGTTAAACAAATGAGTTCGATTAGCTTGTAAGTTGAAGTTTCAAACAGATCATAATCACAACAAACAATGGATGAGGGCTATAATCTATTCAGAGAGCGTGTCTTCTTCAATTAAGACCATCAGGGATGCTTTTCATTCTATCAACCAATGTGTTCTCATAGATGGAACGCAATGGGTTATGAGTCCTACCATAATTGGGATTATTGCAGGATGAGAGCCCCTTCAGGGCTGTAATTAAGTGCTGGAAATGCTATGAATGGATTAATAATGTTTTGATGACAAGGAATTACTGCACAGAGAGAGCAATACAATAGTGCTTTATTATGACAAGGTCCTGTTATTCCAACAGCTAGGAGCCTAAATCTAAAACTGTTATCATTTATTTTTATTATTTATTCAAATTTGCTATAACAATTTGCTATAGCTTGTGAAAATCCAAGCCTTTATTGAAGCACCATTCTCTGAATTTGTTTTGCACTGACTGTTCTGACTTTAACATTTCAGGTTTGCCCTTAATTGCTGGCCTCACACAAGGCTCACATCTGTAGTCCACCCACAGTTCACCGCTGCTGCCATGCTCAAATTGCTCTTCCTGGCACCGTTGCTTGCCGCCCACTTGGCCGCCAGTCTCTTCCTGCCTGACTCGCCCGAGCTGCGGAAGCTACTGAGCCGCTATGAGGATGAGCTGGAACCCAACGCCACCAGCTCGGCCTCACGTAGACGTCGTGCCATTCCATGGTCGGATCGTGAGGAGATCCTTGCTTTGCACAACAAATTAAGAGGAGAGGTTTATCCAACTGCCTCCAACATGGAGTACATGGTAAGGGTACAGGGACTTCAGTGAGTTACATAACTATAAAATTTACGTAGTCTGTTTATTATAAGTAAAAAAAACAGTTGACAGAGGGTTCAGTGAGCAGAACTGTTGCTTTGAGTGGCCTAGTTCCAGCAGTGAAGCTGGTGTGGTGTTGATCTCAGTCACTCGTTGCCATTTCTAAACAGCTGGGCTGAGTCATGAAAACGGCTAACCCAGTTTTTTGCTCTTGGACTTTTGTTAGACCTCTGCATCTTACCTGCAGGTAAGACGTCCTTAAACAGAACGGTATGAGTGTGATCTTTGAGCTCATGAAGTACAAGCTGCCTAATGATTCTGACTGGGATCATTCTGAAGTTCTAAGCGACATCATTGAATGCAAAGATGAGACCAGCCAATACACCACAGAAATGAATTCCTGGCCCTTCCCAGGCTTTCTGATAAACATGAGACATGGTCGAACCTGCTCCGATCATAAACGCCTAGGTCCCATAACTGCATCAAAACTGTTTAAAAACGCTGTTGTATCGCACACATCGCGCAGACATTTTGACGTCAACATTTTCGAACACCTCAAACTCCTACAGTTGTCAATAAACAATTACCCAGTCTCTGTATAGTCTATGCAACTGTCCAGGCTCTGAAAAAATAGATAATTAGACCAACAACATTGTCCAGTTCAGAAAAATGAGGTATGTCTACAACCCAGCTGCGTGTCTGTACAGACAGTTCCCCCTCTTACACTAACATGGATTCCAGCCTGAGCAGCATAAACATACTGTAGCTTTAAATGGACTGTATTTATTTGGATATTTGGTTTTAAATCAGCTAGCTTGAGTTAACTCCTGCCACGGGCTATACTTCAAGAACACAAAACGAAAGTGGCCACCTTGCATATATTACAGACACCATGACATTTTTGCCTAAACAGAAAAAAATATTGCAGTGATTTCAGAATAAATAGGAAATTTGATCTAAACACTGCACAAACAGTAGCGTTAAATAAAATGCCCTGCAGCGAGGAAAAGATGTGCAGATTGTGCTTACTGTGGTGTGCTTGGTCAGGCAGTTTAGAAGACATCCCCCACAATCCAGTTCTTTGCCAAGTTTCAGTTAATAAGCAAAGGTTTTGAGTACACTGTACCCAGCGTGTAGCCATCCGGACACCAGACAGGACAGGGCTTATGGAGGGTGGATGCGTGTTTGCACGTGTCCGTGGTTTTAACACCACATTGGAAATTTACTGAGAGTACTGAGGAGCTTTTCTCGCAGGAACTTTTCTTGTGCAGGCTGTATGAGAGAATCCATCCACCGTTTTTTTTTTTTGCTTGCATATATCCATAAAAGAGCTGGAAACCCTTCTTCCTTCCATCTAAGCCAGAGAATATAGCCCTGATTATCCCTGATTGCACACCATTTACAATGGGTATGCGCCAAGCTGTGATGTCTATGTTGCTATAGCTGGTGTGTTTTCCTTCTGTTAAGCCTGATTTCTGTCCAACATTACGGCAGCAGCTTTGTTGAGCAGCCGAACTGAATGACTTATTTGCTTATAAGGGCCAACATGTGTAGTATTCTGCGTACTGTAGGTCTACAAGTGCTGCGCTGGCATAGATGGAGTATTCAGATCTGTGTATTTGCTTGCAGGTATGGGATGATGAACTGGAACTTTCAGCTACGCACTGGGCTGAACAGTGTCAGTGGGAACATGGCCCAGAGGATCTGCTAAGGTCAATTGGACAGAATCTGGCTGTGCACTGGGGCAGGTATAACCTACACTGACATAAATTCCGGTTGAGATATTATAATATATTATTAAGTCTAAATATGTGTATTAAATATGTACTGTATAAAACTGTTGTTTCTGTTGCCTAAATGGTTGTAGTGGTTTTACACACATTCTAAAACTTGATGGATCTCTGCAAGCAAGTGCTTAATCAATAGAATAGCCTCTATCAATCTGTCTCATTCTCACCCATCTCCAAGACCAGAGCAGGTGCCATTCCTGGGCTCTTCCATTTTTCTAGGTCATTTCACTATCTTCTAATTTCAACAGAGTGGCACATTTCCATTCTGTTTTATGCGTTGACTGCTTTATGAAGCAATGCTTACAGAATGTATGGGATGAATGACTGATCAAGGGGGGGCAGACAGTATGATGAACATATGTCTGTCTGAAGCACCAACAAACAAGTGGGCTGCCAAAATAAAGGCTTTCAGACAAAACAATACCAGACCAAATATACTAACCTGTATTCAGAGATTTTTTTTTTCCTTTTAATTGGTTGTACCATGTGTCCAGCTTCATAGAACCACTAAGTCAAGTCTTATTAACCTATTTTAACTTATTTTTACTGCTCTGACAGGTACCGCTCTCCTGCCTACCATGTGCAAGCCTGGTATGATGAGGTGAAGGATTACACCTACCCTTACCCCCATGAGTGCAACCCCTGGTGCCCTGAACGCTGCTCTGGTCCCATGTGCACACACTATACACAGGTGAGAGAGAAAGGCAGAGAGGGGTAACTGATTCATCTGTAGTGTCACTGATCATGTGCATTTGTGTCTTTGTTCATCTGGTTGTCCTCATTGTCGTATCTAATGCTATATATATATATATATATATATACACACACATGTATACA
>JAVSBV010060645.1:0-10591 GCA_033117975.1 Parotocinclus spilosoma
AAAAGGAAATTAAACGACATCCAATTTTGTACTTCCTTAACACAGTTCTCTATGTTACTGATTGTAAGGTTATCATTTTGATCAGCTGATATGTACAGTACAGCTGTGTAGCATCTGAATAGCAGTGAAAACTGCTACAGTGAAAAACAGTGAATACCATGCTTACGAATAATTGAGCCTAAAGGTAGCATGTACAGGGAGAATAATAGTGGGCCAAGAACAGACCCCTAAGGGACACAGTACTTTACTTTAGAGAGCTTAGAGCGTTGATTATTTACAAAAACAAACTGGTGCCGGTTGGCCAGATAAGATTTAAACCAGGAAAGTGCCAGTCCTTTAATACCTATAGTGTTTTCTAGCCTATTTAGTAAGATCTCATGATCTATAGTGTCAAATGCTGCAACACTCTCCTGGACTCAGATAATGAAGTCAGAAGTGCATGACATAGGGATTCTGATGGTGAAGGAGTGTTGGAAAATGTAAGATGGATTAGCCTTGGTTGCAGTAGTTATTAAATATGTTTAATATAGGTTGTGCTATGATATATGCAATGTACATTAAGCAACTTGATTTACAATCATTTAAGCTAACAATAGGTTTGTCAGAATGTAACATAATGTAATTATAAAATTGGGCATGATCTCTATCTTGGGATCTTATTCACGAGTGATGGGAAACGAGAGTGAGATTAACAAACTGATTGGGTCAGTGTTCTACTGTCAGAGTTTTCCTGTTACTGTGCCAGTCTATGGTAGTGTCAGCACTCTTCTAGTGCTCTCTGTTTAGAGGTATATTGTTCCTCTCACTTGTGATCATGAACTTTGGATAATGGAAAAAAAATTTGGTAATTGGTACAGGTAGCAGAACTGAGGTGCCTACAGAGGGTTACTGTGCTTATTATCCATGACAAGGTGAAGAGTTCATCAATATGGGTGAAACCTCAGAGCAAAGCTCCTGCTCCTTTGAATCAAAAGGAGTTGAGATGATGTGGCAATCCCACAAGGACACCCTCTGGGTAGTTCCTGCTGAAAGTGTTCTAGGCTTGCCCCACTGGAGGGAGACTCCATGGTCTAATACTGATCATTATTCTCTAATAATTATGAAACTGATTGCAAGCTTGATCTCAAATTCAGTTAGAGTATATGGATCAAAAGAGACTGGCTGGGCTGAATTGCTTATTGTATTGTTTTCATTAATAGTTTATAGACCCATTGACATTTACATTTAGAGCATTTAGCAGACGTCTAATCCAAGAGTGGCTCACGGAGTGGTTGTGAAGTGCTGGGTACAGGAGGGTCATTAGTCACTGTTAGAAAATAGCAAGACTCTGCCATTTGGACAACCAGTGGATATTCATTATCACATTGGTACCACTGCAGTGAAGAGTCTTGATACTTCTCTTTATTTGACATACAGTGGAAACTTCAATCGAGACATGCTTGAATTTTGAAAGGTACAAGGTAATACCCAAAATGTATGGAATCGCCACACTTAGAGGATGTTTGTCTGGCTTTTTAAAAACTTTACTTTAGCAAATAAACAAATGACAACCCAACAATATTTTGTTTAATAGCTGATCATGATTATTAATCAATTATGGCCTATTATTTCTCATGTATAGAAAAAAATCACTTACTGCTGAAAAATCTTGTAATTTGCATGGAGATTGAATAACTTGATAAATTTGCAACCAAGTTTTTCAAAACAATCTACTACACGATGTATAGGAACTGAGCATGTGAAGCATAATACTGTAAAAAACAAGTTCTTACTAAATTCCAGTCAATGTTTGAAGAACTTATCCAGTGTGATCGGACGCGTTCTCTTGACGGACTGCACTTGAACAAAATCAAGACAGTGATGGGCGTGTTCACCTCCCGCTGCTTTTCGAATGAATGAATATAAAGATGACTGCCTGAAGAAAACAGTCCAGATTTTCCACTCATTTATGATAGGGTTTAGCTTCAAATGATGTGCTGACAAGATGAAACTGAGTGTTACATAACAGTGATAGAAGAACCCATGTGAGGTTATGATTTCAGAGAGAGAGAAAATAAGAGGACCCATCACTGAGCCTGAGAGAATCCAGCTGGGAGATCACCTCTTGCATATGTGGATCCTCCCCATGATACCTGATTTGAGGGTCTCTCCAGGAAGGAAGCCAGGAAGCCTTCTCCAGGAAGGGAGCCATTATCATGCTGAACCTGCAATTTCTGGTACAGGGGATTCTTTATGGTTGACAATGTTGAAAGCTGATGAAAGGTCAAGAAGCATCAGAACTAAAAGTTTGGCTACACTGTTTGAAAATTCAGACTTTGAAATAGAGGCACTAAAGCAGTTTCTGTGAACTGTGCTGCTTTGAAACCAGGCTGGTTATGATACTGTAGAACAAACTGTATGTGAAAGATGGAAAACGGATCGTAGACGGATCGTTATTCAACTATTTGGTCTATAGCTATTGATATCTGAGATCTGTTTGTGACATAACTCAACCTCTCCTTTCTTGTAGGAGATGTGCAGGTTTCCACCTGCCTCTCAGCATGGCTGTCAGCTCATCATTTAAAGCTAAATCCTAGCAAAACTGCTTTACATTCCTGGAGATACATGTCCTTTTTTAAGATATTGCCATCTCCTCCATCACATTCCCTGAGAATGCAAAAAAAGAGTAATCCTTGGTTACCAACTGAACTCATATTGCCAATTTGCCACAGTTAAGCAGGTATCTTTTCTACAACATCACGAGACATTGACCTTTCCTGTCCAAAGATTCCACCCAGGGATTTGTCCAGCCTGACTGCTTTTTGTTCGCTCATTTATTCATTGTTTTATCTGCTTATCCTAGTCAGGGTCGCAGGAGAACCTGTGACTAGCTGGCAGCACAGGGCACCAATCCCATTCACACATTAAGAACACTTTGGAAGCACCAATTGATCTAAGACACATGTCTTTGAAATGCATTAGAGTACCCAGAGAAAGCACATAAAGGTGGAGATCAAGCTAGGGATCAAACAAGGGATCTCAGAGCTTTGAGATGACAGCAATAACCACTGCACCACCATGCTGCCCCTGACTGATCTTCCCATGTGTACAATCATATCCTGGATCTGCAACTGGTTCAGAATACAGAAGCACATGTGGTCTTCAGTTTAACAGCTCAAGTTTTCTCCTGTCATCCTAATCTGATGCTCATCTACAAAACCAAAAATAGACAAGCCCCATCTTACTTAAGGGTTCTAATCCAACACCACTCTGTGCCACATGCTGCACTGGACTGGACACACCACTTAAGATTAAAGTAACACAAGCATCAAGACTATTCTGTTTGGCACACAAGAGGTGGACTGATCTACTGGGTGATCGAATGGCTGAGTCTCTTGCTGTCTTCAAATGGTGAATAAAGTCTCACTTTTTCACTGAGCACTCAATTGCAGACTGCAACTGCACTAACATGTTAATAAAAATGTTGTTTCTGGATTTCAATACGTCAAATCCTAACCATATTTTACTGTAGTTGGATTATGTTCCTGGGCTGTTGCATCATTGTAAGAGTTGGAGGCAATATGTATTAAGACGAATACAAAGCTCTCCTGTAAGTTTCTCTATACATATAATACTGTATATGTAAATGTGTAGTGTTCTTCAGGATAGGACTGACAAGACCAAACATCAAGGCATGCATAATGGAAGCAATGAATGGAAGAACCTCTTTTGAGGTTTCACCTATGATGAAATGGGATTCAACAGACACTGGGGTGGTGATGAGGTGGGTTGATTTGACTCAAATCTATTTGAAGCAGTTAATGAAGATAAATGACTATATATTGGAGGCCTACATCATTACTACTGGGCATATGCAAACCAAATATTATCATTTAACTCAAAATAAGGCTGATGCTAGATTTCACAAAGTATAAAAAAGGTGAGAATGTTAGTTTTACAACTGTGCATGGGCTTGTGAGATGTAAATCAGAGACTCAGCTATCAGCTGCTGTATAAGATTGTTATGCATCAAGAATGACACCCATGTAATTTATGGAAAGATGAAGAATTGGTCTGGGCTTCATGGCCATCCACTTCTATTTAGACACCATCTGTTACAGATGCTTACCTTGTGTCACATCTTGGATTTTTTTTTTATCTTTGGCTGTTCCTGATGGCCATGTTCTGATAAGGGGCTGTCACACTGCGGTAGCAATAAGTAAACCGTGTGAAGAGAGTGTAACCAATTCCTGGCATAATAAGAATAAGCAAAAGAGATTCTGGAGTAGCAAAAGGATTATCTAGGATGCTTGCCTTGTAGACAGATGCTTTCTCCCTTGTTACCCTCTCTGCTGTGAGCTTTTTGGCACATTTTAAAACAGCCAATAAAGATTACTGCAGTAATGATGATGCCAGTTTGCCTGTTGTGTACCTGCCGCTTGGTCTGCACAGAAGTTTTCTTACCTGTTTAAGATTAAGAAATTAAACCCCAAGTACCTCAAATTATTCTCAGGTCATTCAATTTGACAACGACAACAATGGCAATGACAGTACTGTAAGCAATACTGTTACAGCTTAACAGGGCATCCCACAGTGTTCTGTTCTTGCTCCTATTTTATTTAGAATTCACATGCTTCCTAGGTTCTATCATATGGAAACATGGCTTTTCCTTCCACGGCTATGCTGACGTCACTTATCTCTACTCTCTACAACTCTTCTGCTCATAAAGATTGTATTTCTCACCTGAATCCTTGGCTAAGTGCTAACTTTCTTTTCAGAAAGTTCAGAAAAAATTGAGTTTTTGTTTGTTGGCACCGCACAAATCTG
Organism: Parotocinclus spilosoma; assembly: GCA_033117975.1. Lineage (NCBI taxonomy): Eukaryota > Metazoa > Chordata > Actinopteri > Siluriformes > Loricariidae > Parotocinclus > Parotocinclus spilosoma. Next base: position 4,807 of record JAVSBV010060645.1, read on the forward strand.
TGCTATCCTCTATCCCCACCACCTCCTTACCTATTATAAGTGTGTCTGTCCCCTTTTCTCATACAGTCCGTAATCTCTGTGTTCTTTTTTTGATCCAACTCTGTCTTTTCTTTCTCACATTAGGTCTATGTCTAAGTCTGCTTTCTTTCATCTGGAACATTGGAACATTGCTCGGGTGTGCCCATTCCTCTCTCCCACTGCTGCAGAGATTCTGGTGCATGCTTTTGTCTCTGAGAGTCTTTATTATTGCAATTGTGCTCTTTACGGTCTTCCTTCTACCTCCAAACTTCATTATTATTATTAATTATTATTATTAATGAGCAATAGTGTAGATCTTCTGGTAAAATATAACTGGTTTGTTTCAGTGTTGCTTGAAAGTTTGTGAAACCTTTCGATTTTCAAGATTTTTGCATAAATAATGCATAAAACATCTGGGCCCATATTTTGGCTTAGTGCTAAGAGTATTTCATAGTGTAAACATTTTGAAATGAAATCTTAGGATTGACAACTAAAAGAGCTTCTAAGGTAAAAATCTTTGGAAATACATAGGAGAACTTAAATCCAGGAGGAAATAAATCCAGAAAGACGATGAGTCAGAATAAACATTCTCTAAACACTTAATAACAAGGAGATAATAAAAACACTACCAATTTAGATTATGCAGAAATAATTGCAAATGCCAGTCTAAATATTCAAAAGTAAAAGTAAGTGCCATGCCTAGCAACCGGGTTTCATTTCAACAGGGAAGACTGAAACTTTTTGTTTGTCCTTGCATAGAGTTTCTTTGAGATCACTTCAGAATCACTCTTATGCTAGTACTTTAAGCTAAGTTGGGAGCTTTTATTTCTTAGAATCTTGAATGAATACAGCCCAGATTTTCACACAGGTTCTAAAAGTAGATCAAGAGATCCCAATTAACTGAAAGTTCTTTTGATGCACATTAGTATTAGCCAGTGTAAGAGATTTAGAAGACACCTTGGTTTCCTTTGAGGCCTTGCAGGCTCTTAAACAGCTTGTTCTGGAAATGCTATCTATTGGATGATAAAGTAACAACGGTCTGGTACATCCTGCAGTCCTGACCCCAATACAGAATTTTTGGAGAATATTGAAATAAAAAATGTGAGAACAAAGACTCCATACTGAGAAGGTGTCAAATGTACAGTATTCACATTCATTACTCAGGTATAGATACTAGGGTTTAAAAATACTTCTTTGGAAGTTGAAGTATCAACTCAAGCTTTTTATCCATGTAAAAGTGTAAAAGTACTGGTTTTAAAAATACTTAACATATAAAAGTAAAATAAATGTAAGAAAAGAAATGGCATTAAGGACAAATGCGATGTAAGTAAAATGCAAACATATTAAAGAATCATATATGTACTACATAGCCTTTATACTAGGCTACGTATGTCTGTTATGTCCTTGCTGATGCAATGGATCTCGTACAAACCAATAGGGTGTCGGAATATTATATGGTTATACTTCTCATCCAACCACAATCAAATTCACACTATCCAGATGGTGCGATTTATCTGGGTAGGTTTTTCTTTTTGAACGATGACAAGCCAGAATTAAAACAAGAAGACATTAATAAAAGGCTATTTTTAAAATGTAAGGAGTAGAAAGTACAGATAATTCAGGAGTAGAAGTAAAAAGTCGACTGTAAAATAATTACTCCAGTAAAATATAGATAAAAAATTGCTTAACTAAGGTAACAAAGTATTTGTACTTAATTATTGGGCACCTCTTCTGTAATGTTGCACATCTGCAGCCATGTTTGCAGGAAGAAACTGACTATGTGGTGAAAAGGAATGAGAAGATTATAAAGTGGGAGATGCTTTACTGTCCCAAATGCTTTTTTAAATGTGTTGTAGGCCTAAAATGCAGGAATGGATGTTTATTAACAATAACAGTTAAGCTTAAAAGTTAAGACAAATCTGAAATATATTAAACACTATGTGTTTTTAATATGCATTTTCCATACCTTTCAACCTTTGCAGATTTGTAATATTTATGGAGAAATACAGAACATTTAAATGGGTTCACAAACTTTCAAGCAGCACTGTAATTGGAATGAATATGATAAGTAAGAACTGTTGCTTTAGTGCATTTGCGTTTGCAGCCCTCATGAATTATTAAAATGCATTATATATTCAGTTGTTTCATTTCTTCTCACAAAACTTGGACCATCACAGCTCATGAACATGTCACTGTGCTAAATGATACTGCTTCATCGGGTGAATTTGTGACAGACTGTTTTTGACATTTTTATGTGAAATCCTGGCATTGTCAGTGCTAAGGAGAAAAAATGAGCTGAACTACCTCTGCAGTTTGGCTTTAATGATGATGGATATAAGGTTGCACAATGTGTATGTCTCTTAATATTCACAGACATGGTGTGAAACATGCGCATCTGAGGGAAGAAAAGATTGTGAGGCTCTCTCGATGGTTCAGTCTCAGTAGGTCTCTGCAGGGTATCAATGAGCTTGAATCAGAACAGCACACCACCTGTGCAGGAATGCACCTCAAGTTTACATCCATATCTGCACCTGCCTTCTTATTTATCGTTTACCTTCTCTAGTGTCTCTGTCTGTGCTCCAATGGGCTGTTTGTAAAAAAATAAAACGAAAATGTCAGTGGATGGTAGATGTAAAGCACTGCCATTTTTAATTATTATTCTGTACATTAGACTCTGAACTCTAAATTGTATATTAATATTGCCATAGTTCATGCTAATACAATCACTGAAAAAAATAATTCACCAGGAAAGTGTAGTTAAGTTTCATTGGAAAAAACATTATGTGTGTGAATTTAATGATGACATATGTAAGTGATTACTACAGTATAGTAGATGATACATTTATTGGGGAAAATGGCACAACTGAAAAAAGGCTGTAATAGTCCATATATCACACTCAGCAGTTCCTTGGCTTTCTCTGAATTGGTATTTGCATAGTACCGGTATTTAAATTTTGATATTATCAAATATTGTCCTTAACTGGGTGTAGAAATTAAGTAGTTACCTGCTTATTAAATGTTGTAGGTGATAAAATCAACACTGTTTTGCTTTCATACCACAGACTAAATGCTAAATGTGTGAGTCCTGATGAGCAGAAATTCTTTTTAAGCAATATATACACCATTCTGATTACTTGTGGATAATTTGAAATATTTAAAACAAGTTAGGTCTGTAGTTCACCACCCTATGGAGCCGAGTTTGAGTTTTGTCAGTTATTAGGCCCGTTGGAGCCTGGAATTTGAGTGGAAACTTTTCTGAATTTATTATTATTGGCCTTGCTCCCCATTTTGCTGCTATGGCAGTGTGCTTGAGCTGGCATGGAATCCATGTTTGTTTAAAATCTGTCTTTCATAACTGGCAGAACTTGGATGCGGAAACAAGAAGCCAATGCAATGGTGCTTTTTTAAACAAAAAAAACCACAGGGTAGAACAAGTTTGTAGTCAGAGACATAGCAGAGCTTATTAAACAGGTAGTCAGGTCTACTGGGGAGAGCGCAATGACCTAAGGCAAGGAATGGATTCAGGGAATGGTTTGTTCACGGGATACACAATAATAGTATTGTTAAAATAATAATAATCTGTTACGAGATGTGGTGGTTTTTGGTTGGACCCAAGTATGCGGGATAGACGTAATCTCACAACGTATAATAATAATGGGAAAATAATATAGAAAAACTTAAAGGGGACTAAGAGCATAGCGAAAGGCTCCTGAACACAAAAAAACACGAGAATGAAACGCGTGGCGCGAGTAAGCCAAGCCGGGGCGCGTCCCATTCAGGACGGGGAGCTGGTGGGAGTGAGGTTTGTTGAGTGCTGACGACGGAGGAGCGTGAACTCAGGCGTGAGAGGAGCACACAAGTACGGGACGGAAGACCCTCAAAGTGCCCCTAAAAAAATACGAAATACCTCAGGGGTTCCCCCCCGTACTTGTGCACGTCGGCATCGGCATCAAAAGCCCCCGGACGTAACCCACTATCCTTAAAGGTGCGCGTAAGGGCGCGAGCGCGCCGGTGGTCGGGCGTGCGTATCGAATGAAGACAACCTGGTACCGAACAGCGCGGAACCAGGTAGTAAATTGGACACTGGATATAAGCCGCCTCACCAATAGCTCTGTAATGGCGACCGGTGAGGATGGCCGAACGCTCAGGGGCGAAGGTAGGAACCCTAACATAATCAATAATAAAATGCGAAAGACATGAAACTCACCGAATCAGTGAAAGACAGGTGTTCAAATAGACAAGGTGTTAATAACAAAATCATAAACAGTGAGGGAAACAAAGGAATGATTGAGTCCTTGTCATTGGGTATGACATGGTGGAAATAATTTGTGATGGGATCTGTAGTGTGGAACAGGCATGGCTGTAACAATGATTAATACAAGTTATATAATCATTATTTTACAATAATCCAAAGAAAATATTTTAATATCACTGAATAGGTAAGGTGACTGTAGTGAAAAGTCATCTAGTCAGTACTATCATAGTCGGCACTGCCCTGACCTTATTTTTTTATTCAAGTAGTTGTTCAGCTGTGGTTTTGGGTTATAAGGATAAAAACATTTTCAATAGTAATCTCAGATTTTTTACCTCCTGTCTGTGTGTTTACAGGGAGCTCGTTTACAGGAAGCTTGTATTTGTATAAAGTATTTAATAAAATTATATGTTGGTGAAATGATCTATTAATAAAATGTAAGTTTTGTACTATCGCGACACACACGAGTGTGCGATCGCGAGTGGCCATCTCAGCGACACACACAAGGTTTTATATATATATATATATATATAAAAAAAACACATATCTTTGGACTGTGGAAGGAAACTGGAGTACCCGGAGTAAGTTCAGTGCAGCAGCAAGTACCACTGATTGTAAGCATTATTTTATCATGAAAAACAATTTTAATCTTTATGAATTTCAAATTGCAGGAGATGTGCACACAACAGTTACACTCTTAGAATGTATTAACAGTACATGAGCTGTAAAATAATCTGATATCACGTTAAAGTGCATGTCAGCAGTCTTGGGATCTTTTTTTATATTCACCCTATATACCCTATATCAGAGCCGCTGAAAGAGAGTTACGACACTCCCATAGACTCCTATTGTAATTGAGAAATGCGGAAGTAAAGCGTGCTCTGGGGAGACCAATAGTTCCAAACACTGTATAGTTCCAGCGTTGAACTCTACTTGAATTTTAAGCGTTTCTGAAGCTCGCTTGCTGGTAAGTTAATAAAATCATTGCATTCTTTCTTATAGAATCCTTCACTTCACTAGCAGTAGCTATGCTAGCTACCATAATCACAAATCGCTTAGTAATGCATTTGTCTCAATTTATGTGTAGTTATTGGGGTTTGTTTGTGTAGTTTACAACATTTATTTTCAGTTACTAGGCTAGTTGTTAAATTTGGCAATACTTATATAATTTTGACCGTATTAGTACATTAAATTGCAATGAATGGTAACTACCTGAACTACCTATTTAAGTTGCTCCTTGGTTGATTAATTAAATAGCTAGTATATCAGTGACAGGTTATAAAATCAACTGCTTGTATGTAGATGATCACAGTATAGAATAGAAAGTATAACTACAGAGAGCTGTAATAACTTATTTTTATGTTGTAATTATGACGTGAAAGCATGAATGAGAACTTTAACAAAGCAAGATATTTATAGAGGATACAACAGTCAACATGTCTATAAATAAGCTTAACACAATTTTGTAACAAATGTTATTGTTAATATAATTACGTATGCTATTTATTATTGTCA
>JAVSBV010060666.1:0-10590 GCA_033117975.1 Parotocinclus spilosoma
AGTTCTGGTGGAAACAGGAGAGTTGAGGTGCACATTTAATTCTGTCATGATTTGGGCAGCCGTGGTTTTATGTTTTTCGGATACAATCCGGATTAGCATCCGGACATCCCTTTCAGACAGCTTCATCTTGCGTCCACAGGTAACTTTGTTGGATGTGGTTTGTCGTTCTTGGTGGTATTTTGAGCAAAACTTACCCTACTAATTGAACCTTCACACTCTTGCTCTTACTGGTACAATGTTCAATTAATGAATATTGGCCAACAGGCTGGTCCAATTTAGCCATGAAACCTCCCACACTAAAATGCCAGGTGTTTTAGTTTCATTGTCCAAACCCTATATATATATATATATATATATATACACACTCCCAAAAATTAGGTAGTATTAGGTATATTCATTTTCGTTATTTTTTGTGAGCAGTATACATGCCTTAGGTATTCAAGTACAGAGTTGAGTTGGCAAAAAGAACAAACTTCTAAATCTCCTGTCCACATACCTCTTTCCAAATCAAAGTTTTGAATTTCTCTTAATTTGGCTGAATATCTGCTGCTTGTCTAATTATAAACCTTAAATTTGATTGTAGAACGTATAAACAGACACACAGACACACCATTCGACTGTTTATTGCTTCATTATGTACTTGCAGCGTAAAATGATTGTTTGGCACTCTGCTGGTAAGTAAGGAAACGTGCAGAGTCGGGAGTTAAGAGTATAAGAGCAAACGGTAGCTCCCATTTAGATTAGACACTGTTCTGACAAGGTTGGTGTGTTTAGAAAAGATTATGTGTAATGCCTCGTGTGTGTGTGGATGAATTTCAGCTGCTTATTTGTAAATTTCATAAGTAGATGTGTATGTCCTATTGTAAGTAGTACTCCTTTGTTTTGTCCTCCACTACATGTGTATTATCTCTAACCTATAACCATAAAAATGGGTTCACGGGTTTCATGAGGTTGATCTTTTGTGTAGTTTATAATACTGCCTACTGTTATTTTTGGCTTCCGTGAAAAGTGTTAGTCGTTTCAGTGACTCGTGTTTATAGCTGTATCTCTGATCTATGTAAGTATCGATCCCTTTATGTTTACATTACAGAAGCCTCAAAAAACTGTGAGGCTATAATAATGGCTGGTAAACTAAGTCCAGCGTCACAGAATGCAATGCGGACTTGACGTTAAATAGCACATAGCAGTGTGGATGGATGGATGGATATATAAAAATAGATCATATCTAAAAGACGAAAGTGTGTTGAGTATCTTTGACAGAAAGGTTAAGCTGTGCTTCACCCAGACAGAGAGACTGTTTAAACCAAAGAAAGGCAATATAATTAAAATGGATTTAAGAAGATCATCTGCCGCTCAACTCCATCGCAAGAGTAATCCAAGCTTGAGCTTCTACTGTCTGGCTAAGATTAGAGTTAAAAAAAAAAAAATCACATTTCAGTTAGATGAGTTTTCATGAGCGGTTAATGGGATTAAATGGGATTAAGAGACACAGCGATTTACTTATCTATAATAGAGAAAGAAAGAAATATGACTGTGACCCCACATCTTACTTAAAATGCACAGTATACAAAGGAGATCAAAAGTGTGAGACCACCAATAAATATGCTTGTTTGGATATTTGAGGAGAAGGATTGATACTGCAGCAGGATAATGACCCAAACATACCTCGGATCTTTGCAACAACCACTTGAAGACCAAAGAAGATTAAGGCGTGCTAGTTGTTATGGATTATACTCCAAAATGAGAATTTGAGCCTCACTGAGCATATATGGGACACTTGAAAAAGCACAGCGAAAGCATAGCATTTCGCAGCCTAGCAGTTTAGGTATTTGATAATGAATCAGAAGGTTCAGGGTTCAAATCCCACTTATGCCAAGCCACCACTGACGGGTCCTTGAGCAAGACCATTAACCCACAATGCTTGGACTGTAAGAATTGTAAATCGCTATCAATTAGGGTGTTTGCTAAGTGTCTTGATGTTATTGTGAAATCGTGCTGGCATGCATGCTGCCATTACAGCAAAATGGGGAACATACCAAATACTAATAAACTCAAAAATGCCCCCCCAGATCGCAAACTGTAATGCTGATTATTTGAGTTACGAAAAATCCATAAAAATACTGTAAGAAAATGTAAGCGTTTTTTCAATAGTGGTCTCAGACTTTTGGCACCCACTGTAAGTGGAACAAATGTCTAACCAAGAGATACAAATGGGAACAGCTTTAAGATCTCCAAAAAAAACAGGTCAGTGTGAGACAAAGACTCCATATGACCAGATGAAAAATGGACTCAATATGACCAGCTTATAAAATTCGCTCTTTTGCCTGGAAATATCTACACACCCATTATAACTATGAGACTTGGCGATTTCAGAAACACCTTCCTTAAAAAATAGGATACAGATGTCTAGTGTGTGTCTATGAACAATGAGTGACTTTTTGATTTATTTTGTGCATTATAGAAAATCTCTCTCTTGAAGAGTCTCTTGCATTTTTTAGATATTTTAAGGAAAGAATTGAAATGTGATCAGACTGCAGGGCTTGTGAAGGTAATTAATGCATTCATGTCTCAGTTGTCTGATTACACAGCCTGTGAAACTAATAAAAAATGAAAGAATAAAAAGTAATGAATTAGAAATGAATTTGCGGATAACAAAGTATTCAAAGGGAGAATTTCTCCATTATTAATCACTTCATGTCCTACATGCTTGTTTCTGGAGGAAATCATGTGATTAATACAACAGACCCAGTCCCATTGGCAAAGGCTATATATGAACCGATGTGTCTCAGTTGGTAGAACACTGGTTCCAGTGCCAGAGCCTTCCAGGCGTGTACAGCGCCTCTGGTTACAGGTAATGGTTATTTCTGACTGTGCGTCCTCCCTCCCTTACTAGGGTTTCGTTTCCCACTGGTTCTCATCATGGGTTTATCCGCTTATCTTCATTCTCAACAGGGGCACTTCCATCTCGTTCTGGGTCCAGGGGGCTGGGTCTGTGGTAGCGCAAGCAGACCATCGGTGCCCCCACATGACACCCCAAGGGTTAGTGGTGTGGTGTGACCCCAAGGTCAGCGTGAAATATCTGACACGAACAGGACAGTGTTGTAAACATTGACAAGCATCATGAACAGGTACAAGATCGGACCCACCACTCAGAAAGGGTCTGCAAGGGTTTTTAATAATAATGTATTATGTGGTTATAACTTGTGCCCTGTGCCTCTGGTTAGCCCCCTCACCTCCTGTAACTCTGAATTAAATGAAGCTGGTATGAACAGGAGTCATACCTCCCATGTTATTGGGAGCGACTCAAGCATCGATCAACCACAGTCCCATACACACAGGCTCTTTGTTTTACTTTGCTTCGAGACAATGCTTGGTGTTTGAACCTTTTCTGAAAGGTTGCTTTTCATAGGGTTCCACACAGACCCATTTAGTACCTACATTTAAAGAAAATATCCTTTAAGATACAAGATTTCTGTGACAAACACTGTTGCCTAGTGCACTGCAGGTGCATCTTAGCATAGCTGTTTGGTCTGCTGCCTTGGGGAGATAGAGACCCCTGAAGGCTATTTGAATGGACAGTGGTTCTAGGTAAGCATGTGATAGCTAGGATAAATATCTGGTGAGATTACGAAAAACACTTCAGCAAGGGTAGGTACCAGATACAGCCCGTCACAGAGAGGACCGTGTGCCAAGCTAAGTTATGAGACTGCCATTAATAATGTATTCTGTAGACGTTTGTAGAGATGATTTATGTCACGGCACTGGAGGTACACAGTACCCCATGTTTGCAGGATATCCATGGAGTAGCAGTTTTTTATAGTAGAACCGTTTTACCTTGAAAACCCTTCTACTACTTTTACAGGTTTGTAGCCAATGCTTAAGGAAAAAGGTTACCTTGGGTGTTTTTTGTTGCCTAACAGTTTCAGTACCAGTTCTAAAACAATTTAAAGGGTTGTGACTTGCTTAAGGACACTGCATGGTATCTTTTGGTAGGGTTCTAGGGAGGTTATTTAAGTTTAAACAATAAACACAGCTCCCCAAACCTTGTAGGGTGCAATAAACATCTGGGTAAAAAATGTCCAAATCTAAAACAGCAAAATATTATATAAAGGGAATAATCCTAACAATAAATTATTAGTCAGAAAATCTGCACGAACTAAGACTCTGTTTGCTCGTCACTGCTTATTGCTGGAGTCAAATGTGGAGAAAAATCTTGAAACAACTAAATTCACTTTCACAGTAACTTGAACACAAAGATAAAAGTTATTTAATATGGAGTTAAAATTAAAAGTAACACATGGCTTGGTGTTCATAATCGTCTTAATAAAATATCTTCGTCATGTTTTTTTTCTTAAAAGTCTAAAGAGTAGTTGTTTGGAGTCCAAATTTGAACAATATAGAGAAATTTTGGTCTCACATTAAACACAGACTAACTGGGAAAAATCATCTACTCACCAAATGTTTTAAGCCATTATCATTAAGTGGAACAATACAGATTTTGCAGCTTTGGGTTTGGTCCATTTTTGTTGTTCTGGAGTGAATGTATGTTGTTAGAAATCGATTCAGAGGCGATTCTTTATGAGTTTGTTAATTACTTTTTTATTTAACAGCTAACTGTTCTCTGCAAAGTCTAGTCTGTGAGATTTAAATGTACTGTTGAGGTTAAATTTAAATTTGTTTATTACAGTAAAAAGGAAAATAAACTCAAATTAAATGGAGCTTAGATGAATGTGAATGTATCGGTATGGACTATTGCTTATGGAGACAAATAAGTCCCACATGGCTGTTTAATAAAGGTTAATGGTTCTAGGTAAGTGGACGGTATCTGTGAAGAAGATGTGACTGAAATATTAACAAGACACTGCAGGGACCACTTTCTATTTCACAGAAAGCAAGCACAAAATTCACTGATATGACAGTTTGGTATTATAAGATGTTACAGGCTACATTTAGCTCAGGATCACTGGTTTGATTTTTTTTTTCTGTCGAAAGCTGAGGAACCTAAAGTCAGATTTGAAAAGGTGGATTTTAAAAGGATGGGATAGACCAAGTAGTTCTGGTCTCTATTCTGAGAATTACAACAAGACGAACCTTCCTATACTGCTCACAAAAATGAGGGGCTGTTTCAGTATTTGTGAGCAGTATATTTAACTCAGACTGAACATAAATCCGGTAAAAGTCCTAGAGGAGAACAGGGCCATGCAGATGCAGATGTTTACTCACCTAACTTTTGCGGCGACAGAAGATATGGCATCATTCCTTAAATTCTTCCTCTTGGACACGGCAGTTCCCATAGTGCAGAGGAAACGACGCGGGGGGAAAAGCAGCTCATTCCACTAGTCCGTCATGTCAGATAATTAACAAATGATCCTACGATGAGAAGAAGATCAAAGCTGCTCCGCTTCCTCCGCTCCTCAGAACAGCTCGCGTGCGGCATCCAGGCAGTTCCTCATATCAGCGGGGTGAGACTCGCGCATGTGGCCTCTCGCGCTCTGAAGCTCGTACAGTAAAGAAGCGCGAGCGCCAGCTTCAGCACCAGCAACGCTTCGTGTGTGCGTGCACGCGTGCGAGTATGTGCGCGCAGCAGTGTGTGTCTGTCAGGTCGGGTTTATGTATCGTTATGAGGACCAGAAGTTCCCGACCAGGATAGAAAGAGCTTCCTCTTTACAAGCATGTTCAATCGTTTTTCTGGTCTCTTCAACGGAAAAAGAACTTTCTTTTTTTTTTTTTCCTTTTTTTTTTTTTTTTTTAGAAAAACGAAAACAGCCAAAAAACAAAAACAGCCAATATATTTGCTTACGGTGATTGTTAAGTTACAATTATGGGTAATTAACTACAGTACTGTAATGTCAAATGGAAACTGGGCACGCGCTGAAGTTAAATGTTACAGTACACCATTAAAAAATAATAATAATTAAAAATAAATAAATAAATAAAGAAATATATATGGATTGTTGAGCAGAACTACAGGACAAGTCACGCAAATTTATGAAGGCACTACATTTCCCATAATGCCCCAGCATCTTTCTGAACGCTTTGGCCTCTAAAATTTTCAGTCAAAATCCTTTTGTTTTTTGTGGACTTGTAGTATTTAGGGCATCTAAATCCACACTGTGAAATAATTTATGGTCAGCTCATTGTCAACCAAGTTTACTACAAGTGTACTGACAGTGGAATCATGACGTGGCCAATCACTACTAAACTGCCATCAAAAATGTATAATAAAACTGTGAAAGATCACATTAAAACTGTCGGGTAATTTACAGTTTTACTACAAAATCGCACATTTATTAACTGGGTTCGATCACATTACACAGCATTACAGTAAATAAAGATGTACAGTGCTTAAAGACTAATGTATGACAGAGCACGGAGGTTTCTTTGTTGACTCAGGACTATACAGATTTGTAAGAAACTAGAAAGTAGCAAACACACAAAGCGAGTAAATAGAAAAGGGAAGAGATAGAGCTAAATGGCTTTAAAGGGCGAGAACAGTTTATAAATCGCAAGGAGAGAAGATAGACGAGTTTAATCTGAATGAGGTAATCAGACTGACAAAGGGGTTTATTAACTTAAACAATTATCTGTTTACAAACTCATTAGAAACCCAGTTTGCCAGTGAGATGCCATTTTGAGTGCAGTAACTCCCTTCATCGGCTGGACATTAGGAGACGATGTGGCTTCAAGGACCGCCCACTGAGGACTTATTTTATAATCTAGTTGTTTTCTAATTTAGTTTATTTATTTTATTACTAATTTAAATGTTATTATTAATTTGTTATTGATTAATTTTGCTATAATTTAATATACTTTTAAGTATTTATTTAATTAACATCTAGGCTACCCATGGAGGTTGGGTCCCCTGTTGAGCCTTGGTCCTCCCCAGGTTTCTTCCTACCACTTTCAGGGAGTTTTTCCTTTCCACTGTCACCCTAGGTTTGCTCAACTTGGGATTGACCTTTTAAGATAATATAAGATTGTAAAGCTGCTTTGAGACAATGCACCATTGTAAAAAGCGCTATAGACATAAATTTGAATTGAATTGAATTGAATTAATATGGGGCACAGTTAGTAGAGCACACATCCAGAAAAAGAGTTCCCTGTTATGAATCCCAATCAGTTCACCTAAGTATGAAGACAGAAGCCGGTATTTTTTTCTCTCCAACATACATTATACATATAATCTATTAAATATTTACAAAAATTTCCAGGATCTGCACTGGAATACTGCCTTATGTATTGGTTCATATTTTGGTGAATTCATACATAATTTGTGATGCCACAAGGGGGCAGTGTGTGCACCCGCGATTATTCTTATTGGCCAAATGAACTACAAATTAAAAACTGGGGAAAATAGACTTTATCTAAATTGTTTCTCTGCAGTAAAAAAGTTCAATAAAACCCAGCTGGCCAGCCTTATTTTACATATTTCCCATAGTTCCAAGTTTAACTTTGATAGTAATTGAATTAGTTGTAGGGGGATAACTTTTGCCACATATGCTAACGTGCTAATAAATCCTTTAAATATGTTAAACTGTTAAAGTATAAAAAAAAAGAAACTGTATAGTACTTAACAAACGTTTGTTTGTCTTATTTTGTTTGTGTAGTGTTTTGGTGGCAAACTACAATAGTTCTCACTGCTAATAAAAATTACTTACTTCAACTTACTAAAATACTTCAAAATGAAATTATTTTCGCGAGAAGTGTAAATTGGTGTTCTTTTAGCTTTGTGCTAATGTTTTCTATAAAAATAGTTTGTTTTCTGACACATTTGACTTCTAATTAAAATGTCATATAAATTGTAGCCTTCTGTATTTTCATACTTCAGCTGTTAGTAAACCATTAGCCAACATGCTATGCTACTTGGCTTTTAGCTAGTAGGATGTAAGCACTAGCTACAACTTAGTAGAGCATTTTTATTATGCTTTTTTATGCTTCATTAGCCAAACTTCTGCTTATTGTTCTTCTAGCAAAAGTCTCGTTTTCTACGGTCTTGAATTCTGCTAAGAGGATATTTTTTCCTCTTCTTGTGAACATTTCAGCAGGTGGTCAACCTCAACTTGATGAGGCCTTGTAGTTTAAAGGTTATTTCCGGTTAACATCACCAGTTTGGACTTTGGCACTCTGTTTTGTGTTAAGTGTGAACCTATTCTATTAATAACTTATAGAGAAATAAACATTTTCTGCGCCTTTATGTTCTTGTAAACTACAGAATAGCGTCAGGTCGTGTGATTAAGACCAGTTGTGTGTTTTCTGATAACAAAAACCCCACACCCGTGTCTGAATGATGTTTTACTTCTTTAACGGTTAAGAATTTAGTTTTTGTGATCCTTCTTAAAACACTAGTGGATCATTTAAAACGTTACCTGACCAAACATGGTGCAGAAATGCAACTAAATTACTGTTCATTTAGAACACCAACAAAACATTTATTTACACTATTTCTTCAGATATATATTTGGAGAAACTTTAGAGCATTAATAATGCAACACAGTATTTTAAAATAACTTTTTCTATAATCTTGTGTTATTACTTATTACAACATTTCATCCTCTAGTTCTGTATGATCCCAAACTTTGACACTGACATTAAAAGATCCATAAAAGGAAAACATACTGTTTTGTAACGTAATGTATTGTATCTGGATATCTTGTATGGAGGATCTAAGTATTTTCTGTTCCAGTCGGTTGCCGCTGTAGAGTGCGAGCAGAAAAGGCATAAAGAAATGGGTTCACACAGCTGTTGAAGAAAGTCAGAGCTGTAATAATGTAGTGTCCAGCTTTCGTGGCCCTCAAAAGACTGTCGTTCCCGAGGAACACCTGGGCAACTTGAAAAATGTTGTTGATAATAAATGGGATCCAAATGATGCAGAAGCTCGCAACAATTCTGGTCACCACCTTTGTAAATGTGTGACTGTTTAAGAAAGCAGACCGATTCACCCCCCGGTAAAGATGAAAGTAGAAGTAAGCCAGCAAAAATAACGCCACCATGATTGTCAAGGTCTCCCAGAGTAAAGTAGCCACTCTCTCCAGGACATCCTGATAGTATGCTGTGCAACGCATCCTTCCATCCTTTTTCGGATTAAGTGTGAACTGTACGAGAGTATACGTTGCCATCGCTGCACTCAGCATCCACATCCCACCCACGAGGATCGTCTTTCCTTTTCTCCCAAGTTTGGCCCATTTCTGAGGATGCAACACTTGTACGTATCTCTGTACGCTCAACAAAATCACACACAGAACACTACAATAGTGCCCACAGTAGGCCATGTAGTGAAAGAACTTACACTGAAATAAACCGAAAATCCAGCCGTACACATAAGCCCATAATAACACAGGCAGTGGAATCAGAGTCAAAAGGTCTGATACAGCCAGACTTAACATCAGTCTCGGGGTGAAACTGTCTTCCTTTAGCCATCCAACAAGACGCACCATCACTGCTATATTAGCAGGAACCCCCAGAGCAAAGCAAAATCCCAGAATTGCACTGACGACCAGCTTTTCTGGTGAGATATGAGTGGTCATAGAGCTGTCCGAAGTGTTAACATTCCACATGGCTCAGTGCTGCTTGTCCTAGGTGCTTTAGATTAATATGAACTTCAAATGAAGATACAAGTAAAGCGCTGGCTCCTGTGGTTCATATGAAAAAAGCAGTTGGCACCCAAAGCGTCATATCTGGACGGCAAACGTCACATAAAAGAGGAAGTCACAACATCCTGATGGTATACATTAGCTGTAAATGCAAGATTTAAACAGTTGTTGTTTTCTGTGGTTCCCACACGGAGAGTGTCAGCTAAATATTTGACCACGGTCACACAACGTTAAAAGTCTTTCGGACGTCTGGTAAATATAATATATGTCTTTCGGACGTGTCTTTGCTCAGTAGGAATGATTAACAGAACACAAAAATAAACCAACTACAATAGTGACCACAAAGTGGAAAAAATGGATATGGAGAAATGAAGGTTTGGCAAATGAAGACATCTATATTAAAAGGGAACAACCATCAATAAACCAAGGAGTACACCTCACAAACTTAAAATACTGTGCAGCTATTCTCTAAATCTGTGTTAACAGAACATGTGGTCATTGGAATGAATGATAATAGCAATTTGCATATGAAACTTAATGTTTGATTGATTCTATTGTTATGCAATGGTGCTGGTTTCGGCCATTAGGCAAATAGTATGTAAACCTGAGGACGTTTTCCCACTAGCCAAGACAAAACATTTCTCCAAGAAAAACAAGTTTCCAGATGAACAGATTCAACTTTTAAAATCAATCAAAAAAAATTAGGGAAATTAAAGTTTGCATAATGAAATATCCTCAATTTCCTAAATTTCCTAAATTTCCTAATTTTCAATATCCTAAATTTTGTTAGCAGTGTATTGCCTAAAACATAAAACATTAAAACATGACACATTCATTTGCCTTGCTGCGCAATACCCCACAAATTCTACAGGGGTTTGAAAATCACTGAGTGGAAATTGCAAAAAAATTTAAAGTATTGGGCCTGTGGTGGACACATATTTGGACTTCACTCCAGAATGCCCTGGGCTCTGATTGGAGAACAGGGTACCGCAAAGGAGGA
>JAVSBV010060677.1:0-10590 GCA_033117975.1 Parotocinclus spilosoma
ATTTGGAATAAGGCTGTAACGTAACAAAATGTGGAAAAAGTGAAGCGCTGTGAATACTTTCCGGATGCACTGTATCTTATTTTGTCTGGTAAAATTTATTTAAGAAACATCCATTCTTGCATTTCATTTAAAAGAAAGTGGGACAGGGGCAATTGAGGTCTAGTAAAAATACAGATTTTGTCTGTATTTTTCAGACTCAACTTATGTCAAGAGGAGATTATAATCCTGATTTTGGCACAAACAGGTATACAAGAAAGACAGTCCCTGATCTAAGGTTTGTCCACAAATGCCTAAGTACATTATTGAAATGTTTCAAACCAATGTTCCTCAAAGCAGGATTGGAAAGGATTTACATATGTAACTATAAATAGTTTCTGATTTGGCTTGTTTTGCATTGTCTTGTTAAAAAACAGTCTGGATGATCCTTAATGTCTTTGGTCTGGCACACATGGCATCTATTTACTCCAAATAAATATTTAAATATTAATTAATTTAACCACAATCCACATTTTCTGTATAATTGTCCATCCCACAGGGGTTAGACAATGAAACTAAAACACCTGTCATTTTAGTGCGGGAGGTTTGTGATGTATCAAGAGTCACTGTATCCAGGGTAATGTCAGCATACCACCAAGAAGGACGAACCACATTCAACAGGATTAACTGTGGACGTTAGAGGAAGCTGTCTGAAAGGGATGTTCGGGTGTTTGGTATCCAAAAATGTCTTTGTCTAAAACCAGGTGTTTCAGTTTCATTGTCCAACCCCTGTAGATGCTTCTGAAACCAGAGAAGTCGACGTTGTTTCTGGACATGGTTAACAGAAGGCTTTTTTTGCACTGTAAAGTTTAAAGTGGCATTTATTATTGTAGCTCTGTACTGTTGTGCTGGTTAAAGGTTTGCCTAAGTAATCAATTTCTCCCTGTTTTTATATCAGCTATTGTTGAATGACGTTTTTTAATGCAGTACCGTCTGAGGGATTGCAGATGCTTTTTTACACATTGGTTGACAGACTGAGAATCGTCTGGCCATCTTTACTCCTAAAATACTCAGCCTTTCCAGTTTTTTGTACCAAATCATGATTATATTCACATGTTGACATAACCTGTTTGAATCACATCATTATTTAGTTATTTAACCTAATTACTAGTTCTAAATTGTTTCCATCCCAACTTTAGAATGTATTGCAGGCCTGGGTGTTTGGAATGGATGATTAATAACAACTTAAATAGAGTAGAACAGAAAAATATGAACTATCTTGGGTTCATACAATGAAATAAAATCAATGTACATATAAGGAACACCGCATTTTAAAAATTTGCATTAAGTTGGGGTTTAGGTAACCTACAATGCTAGGCAAATTTTTGATAAAAGTACATGAAGATATCAAAATTACTGTTAGCAATAACCCCAAATGATTGCATATCTGAGTAGACTACTATGTACTGAAGAAATGTGACATTTTGTATCGTAATTGTAACTGTATTTGTATCTATAATCTGTAATTGTCTAAATTAATTAAATATAATTTAATATTAATATGAATTGGCTTAGGGCTCAAAGGTTTAATACCTGCAAATTAGCTTTTGTCTTGATGTATCATATGTGGCCAGGGTATGACAGGTAGCTTAAAGCTTTTGTAAACATTTTAAAGAATGCTTGGAAAAAATGTTCTTTGTATTATGATTATTATTGAAATATTATAAAGATGCTTAAGGAAAAATGGCCCTGTGACCATTCTGGTTATGTAACTGGTAGATTATTTTGAATAAGCACAAGCAATTAATCATGGGTTTTCTTATTTGTATACAGACACTACATTAAAATTTTATTAATCACGTTATAGGGTCTATAGTAGCAAATTAATCATGTTATCTTGTGATTAATGTTATCTTGTTAATATATTTGCCCGAATAAACATGAAGCAATCCTAGTTTGGGAGTTGAGAACACACTATACACCACAACCAACTATGTAGTCTCAGTTAAAGAGCAAACTAGGGTGTAGTACAATTACAGCATTATACTGGTCATTGTGTGTATTATTATTGATTAAAAAAATATAAATAAAAAAAAATTATTTATAGGTAGTAGCGTGATTTTGGTACTACACAGACCGCAGTTTATTTCTTCTTCCAATTTCTGTTTGTACAGAGTTTGCAATGTTTTACTTCTTCCTGGATTCCTTCCACCTCCCAACAGCATGTCTGTAGGTGTTTTGGTTGCACTGTTGTGCTCCTAGATGGGACTGAAAGTGTGCGTGATACCTTTGTGATAGTTTGGCACTATGTAAAAGGTTTGTGCTCAGTGTTTCAGTGATAGGCTTTGGAAACATGGGATAAGTGGACACTGGAGAAAAATGAATGCATGTAAACTCACCTGTCACTTTATTAGGCACACCTCCTTATTACACAATTATAGACTGTATCCATCTTTACATGCTTTTTTTGACATTTTTACTCAGTTCTCTAATGGACATAATCTCCACAGGACCAGTGCAGATCAGGTATTGTTTTGTGGTTAAGCATTCTCAACACTACAGTGATACTGACGTTGTGCCGGTATGAGTGGATCAGACCAATGGTACTGCTGGAGTTTTAAAATACTGTAATCTATACATATCTAAAATATATATATAGACAGGATATGTGTCTATTAGACACATCTTGCTCCATCTTGTAGCTGTAATGTCAGAGACAGAAGCACAACTGTTGTTGCACAGTTTGTGTTAGTTATCGTGTGATCCTCCATAAGTGCTCAGAGGATGCTACCTGTTTTGGGGGCTGGGCATTTTTGGTTGGTGGACTATTTTTAGTCCATTATTGACACTGAAAATCCATCACCACTTCTGTGCCTGAACAAGAGATATGTCAGGTTTTGTCTGGTCAACTTCATTTAATTTGTAAGTAGTATTTTTTAGACTTTACTGCATTCCAGGCCTGCAACACATTGTATAATGTTGCCATTCCTTTTAATCACATTAAAAAGATATGGCACACAGGACACCATGCCACTTTCTCCATACATTTACTTTTTGGGACAGGACAGGACCTCTTCTTTGACATCTGTGCCTTTGTAATGTGTGCAGCATGTGGTTGTGCATTATCATATTGAGAAATGCATGGACATCCCTGGAAGTCCTGGAACGTCCTAAATGAGTTAATGTTGCTTTAAGATATCAGTGTACTTTTCTGCATTAATGCTGCCATCACAGAAATGTAAATAACCTTTAACAAGGACACTGTCACAGCCCTGTACCATGACACACCCTGGCTTTTGAACATGTTGCCGATAACAGTGTGGCTGGTCCTTATGGTTTTTGGTCTGGAGCACACAACATCCATTTTCCCCCAACAAGACCTGAAATACAAATCCATGTGACCACAATACACATATCCACTGTGTGATGATAAATCATAGAATGCCTCTGAGCCCAGATAAGTTAATATCGCTTCTAGACATGAAACATCTTTTTTGCACATTAAACCTTTTACTGGCATTTATGAATGTATGAATGTATTGTAGTGCGTGACAAAGGTTTGCCAAATGAATCCCTTACCCATGTGGTTCTATCAGCTAATGATGAATGATGGTTCTAGATGCAGTGTAGTCAGAGGGATCAAAGTTCATGGGCATTTGTCTTAAAATGAATTTGAATTTGAATTATGTAATTCATTGCAGAGGGAGAAATATGTCAATCTTTCCTTGAGGTACCGTGTTTTTAAACATGTCAAAAATGTTCTCATGCATTTGTTTTTGGCCATCCTATCAAAGACTGGATGCTGCTTTTGTAGCAAATCATGATTATAATCACCTGCTTGAAATCACATCATTATTTCATTTTTTAAATTGATTGCTAGTTCCAAATTTCCCTCGCCCCAGCCTTTTTTGGCATGTGTTGCAGAACATGCACGCTTAGCAAAAGTTATTTAACTTGGCACGGCAACAAATGGTGATGATACAGAACCTTAAATGGAAACATGTTGGAGTAACTGATGAGGATGAAAGTAGCTTCACAGCAGAGTCAGAGTCACTACAGAAGAGTTTGCTCAGTTTTGAAGTGAGGAAACATAACGGTGCACACACTATGCAACCTAGCATAGCACAGTTAATGCTGTTTTCTTCTTGTTAACTGGATAATGACAGTGATGGAGTACGTGAGAGTTACTTTCAATTACGTGTAATTAGCTGAAACAGCCTTTATGTGCTTTCTAAATATATATAACTTGTACACAGTTGGTAATCAATGATTAAGCTTAAGTTTGAATTTTCTGACAAAGTATACATGAAGACACTGCACTGTATAGGCAGGATGAATTGCATTTAGACAGGGATTAAGGTAGCATATTCGAGCTACTTTAATTTTTGTGTTTAGGTATTTACACACTGTTACGTATTGTACCAATGTGTGCGTATCTATTAGCTTTTGCACTTTTGGTACTTAAAAATATTTAAACATATTTATTTAAATATCCGATTCATCGATTAATCGGGGGGGGGGGGGGGTAAATTTAATCGACCGATTAATCGATTATTAAAATAGTCGTTAGTTGCAGCCCTAATCATGTTGGGTCCATGTCCATTTCGGTCAGCATCCTTGCTTCACAGAACGGGCTTTCGGACGTTAATCGGCGCGTAACTCTTAGAACGATTAGCGAACAAATAGAATAAACGTTGAAAGCGCTGACGTACAGCTATTTCGGATTGGGTGTTGTGTGAGCGTGGATTCTGAGTGCGGGGACATAATGAGGGAGCTGTGAAACAGCTTGGTATTTACCGCGGAGACGCGCCCATATGCAGACATTTTGGCTCAAGCGCCTTCGCCCATTCCCTAGATGTATCGAAGGATTCCGGGAGCGTTAGAGCGGCCATTTTGGATCCGACTCTGGCAGTTTCCTAGCTATCGGAGGGAGGGAGGAGCCTTTGGATTGAGGACTCTAGTAGCAGCATCGGAGCGGGAGGGTGACACTACTCAGGGAACGGAGAACAGGAGAAAGACGATAGCGCTACGGGATATGTTTTTCGAGGAATAAGCGGCATTTGCTGGTTACCTGGGCGTGTGCCATGTTCAGAACGCAAGCATGAGTGTGCTCGGAGAAAAATGGAAGCGATAGTGTGTCGGTGGAATTAGCGCAACCGTGCGGCTCCGCGCCATATCCTCTAACGTGCAGGCATATAAATCCTGCTAGCTAGCTATAGTCAACCATTTTCACCAGGCTAGCATCCTAACTAGCTGCCTGTGCAGCCGCGCTACGGATGTTGCGACCGAACCGGCGGATCTCTGATTTTCTCTGACACCACTCATTGCAGCGTTTTAATCGCCGGCCTCGCAGAGCGATCATTGATTCGAATCAGAGGATTAGGGAGCCGGGCGGCTAGACTGGGAAGGAGAAGGTGGGGCGGAGGAATGTCAAACCGACACTGCAAGCAAGCAAGGCTAGCTTCTTAGCCGGACACTGCCACTGCCATTCCTGGGAATAATCGTTTGCAACGATCTGCTTGTATCCGAGACGCCCTGATTCACCGAAGAGCGAAGCGGTGCAGGTTTGGACGGATCTTCCCGAAGATAACACTAACAAGCTAGAATCAGCGCTTGTCTCTGGACCATGGCTGACGACGACGTGCTCTTTGAAGATGTGTACGAGCTGTGTGAGGTGATTGGGAAGTGAGTATCTGAATAACAAAATTCGGATCGTATCTGTGTTATACGATTTTTGGAGCTAGACGCCTTTCCTTGCGTGATGGGTCAACGGTATCACTATCCAGCGCCTCCTATTAAATGACAGCCGTGTCCATTGATAAGCTTGCCATTTTCCTGATCTATTTAAGTGTTTCGGTCGTTTTTTTTTTTTTTGGTCGTATCTCTAAAACTGTGCTGCATCTACACAATCCGTGAGTGACATTGTTACTGTCTTCAATTTCCCAATGATCTCTTCATAAAGCTCAAATGCCGTTTGTTGATAAGCTTGCTGTATCCTTTCGGTGATCTTAAGCATCGCTCTAATCTCTGACCTCAGTCATGCCCTGTGCTACTACTGTGTTCTTTTTTTAAATAGCAATGCTCTCGATGAGGAGTTTGGCATGTTCTTTTGTATCTCATCTTACACTGCTGCCAGGGTGAATATTTCTGGTCCACTTAATTGTGCTGATCGCAGTTGTGTAGTAGTAATAATAGTGTATACGATTCACCTGTTTAACAGGATGATAACACAGCTATTGTAATCAGCCAGTTAGTCAGATGAAATCCTGATGAAATTTGAACTGAGCATCAAACCGAATTCAGTTCATCTGAATGTGGAGAAAGAAGTGACTTTGAGTCTGGTATGGTTGTTGGTGCTAGATGGATTGGTCTGAGTTTTTTAGGAGCTGCTAGGAATTTCACACACAGCCCTCTTGAGGGTTTATGGAGAATGGTCAGAAAAAGAGAAATACCCAGTGTGTGGCAGTTGTCTGGGAGAACGGCCAGACTGGTTCCAGCTGATAGGAAGCGAACAGGACCTCAAATAAGCACCTGTTACAACCAGGTATGGAGAAGAGCATCTCTGAGTGCACAACATGTCAAACCTTTAAGCGGATGGGACCACACCAGATGGCACTCCTGTCAGCAAATAACAGACAACTGAGGTTAAAATGTGCACAGGCTCACCAAAGACTGTAGAGGATTGGAAAAGTGTTGCGTGGTCAGATGAGGCTCCATATCTGCAGTAATATTTGGATGATCGGGTGTGAGAATATGGTGGGGCCAGTGATGGCATGGCTCTATCCTGCCAGGTAGGACTGCGGTAGCCTAGCGGTTAAGGTACTGGACTCTGGACCAGACGGTCCAGGGTTCAAATCCCACCTCTGCCAAGCTGCCACAGTTGGGTCCTTGAGCAAGGCCCTTAACCAACAAGTGCTCGGATTGTAAGACTGTATAAGTTGTAAGTCGCTCTGGATAAGGGTGTCTGCTAAATACCGTAAATGGAAATGGAAATGCTACCCACAAGCCACTATGCCACCCTCATGGTCATGACACAAAAGACTTTTATTGTAATGGTATTTATTTTTTTTTGTAAAGACGTTCATTGTCCTTTGCAATGTGCATTGACCTTTTTATAAAGACATGTTAAGGTGGTCCTTTATTATTTCTGGAATGAAGAAATTTAGATTAGAGCAGCAAAGTGATACTAGAGAACACAGTAAAAAAACAAAAAAAACAAAAAAAAAACAGTTTGTTAACATTTACTTTTGTTCATTAAAGCAGAACCAAAACTACAACAAAACCTTTCGTTCCGCAGTCAGCACGCTAGAATCTGTCGTGTTAGGCGACTCACCAAGCACGGTGCCAATCTTATTGGTGAGCACCGAGTCGGTGTGCTCGAGCCAGCCTCCACCACACAGGCCCTCTTTAAAGCGGCTCAGGATGCTCTGATTGCTGAGCAGCACGACCAGGGTCCAGAGCGCCACAGTCACTGTGCTCGCGTGGACATGTTCCTCCATGAACATCAGCAGCCAATCGAAACCCAAAGTGCGCACCAGCTCTTCACACGCCCTGCAAGACACAGGCTTAGGTCTCAAGAGCAAAACCACTATAATAACAACATCTTATTGGTAAACCTATCGCAGCGGCAAATGGTATGTCCCATTTAACGTCCATCCAGAGGTCTTGAGCCACGAGTGATCATTGTGCTACATTCATTCATTCATTAATTCATTTATTATCTTCCACTTAATCCACACGGGTCACGGGCCAGCCGGTGCCCGCCCGGCAACTCTGGGCGCAAGGGCAGGAACAAGCCTGGATGGACATTAAATGGGACGTACCACTTGCTGCTGCGATAGGTTTATATATATTAAGTATTAAGTATATATATTAATGCATGCACGCAATCACACACTAAGGGTCACTTTAGAGACACAGATTAACCTAACACACATCTTTGGACTGTTGGAGGAAACCGGAGTACCCGGAGTAAACCCAGACAGACACAGGGGGGACGTGCAGATGTCACATAGAAAGGACACAGACCACGGCACCCTGGGATTGAACCTGGGACCTTCTTGCTGTAGGGCAGCGGTGCTACCCACCGATCCCCCGTGCTGACCCATTGGGCTACATGTTAAACTTAAAATAACTAGTGTTATAATTCCATAATTTAACAATCATGTTGATCTGCAAAGGGGGATTAAACATCTCTGTTGTTTGCTCTGTTTAACTTTAATAAGCCAAGCCACACAACTCGTTACAGCCGATTAAAAATGACAACAAGCCTTGATCTTCGTTGTGTTTATCTTTATCTTTATTTTTTTTATCTACACTATGTACTGAAATCAAGACTCAACGGGTCCTAAAAAGGTTAGTTATAACTAGAACTAATTGAAAAGAAACAGGAACCGAATACAGGCTGCAGTTTGCTTAGCAGCTATACTAGAGCCCTGAGTTCACCAATAGAGTAAGTGTTTTGCTTGTACTTTTCACTTTCAATCCACTACTCCTTAAATTTAATGATTTTTCAAACCTCTAGTACAAAATAAGCTTTTTGTTAATGATTTAGAACCAAGGTCCCACTCTACACCTTGTGCACGCCTGAATGGCAGAAAACTAGTACGAGCAAACCTGATGGCAGAAAACGTGACCGCTTGACTCTCGTTTTTGTTTTTCGGTATTAAGTTTGATTAAAAAAAAATAAAGATAAAAATCACTGTACTAATATTACTGTGTAAAATAAAACATGTCCCATAGTATCGATGTGACTGTGCTAATGTCCGTCTAACGTCCATTTAAACGCTTAAATACCTAAGACCAGACTTTTTTATTGCTTGTTTTGTGGATCCGCCGACAACCATATTTAAAGAATACAAAATATATATATATTTTTTTGTATTTCTCGGGTCCGCCGCACCACCAATGGTTGAAATTTAAAACAAAAAAATATATTATTATTTTTTAGCTTTTTCCGCCCTCCGGTTTTCTTCTGTTCATTTAATTTTTTCCAGATTCACTTAAATTTAATTGTAGGTTAAATAAATGTTATTTTTAAATAAAAAATGTATTTTTATTTCTTCCTCCTTCCTTGTATTGATTCCACATAGTCCGTGAGAAATTAAAAAGTGCTGAAAAATTGAGATTTATTTATTACTTTCCTCCCTCCTCAGTAAATTACGTAGGGACATCCAAGAAACAAGCAATTAAAAAAAAATCTGACCTAACAGTGCATCTCTTTATATCATTCAAGTAATTGAAATTATTGACTGAAATTGAATTATTACTGGGCATTAACGGTGCATTTCTCCTTGGAGCTGAAGAGCAGCTTGAGCAGGATGTCCAGCAGGCGATTCCGGAGCAGAATCACGTTGGAGGAGAGAAGCCCTCCAAAGTCCTCTTCCGTACCTGTGCGCAAAAAAAAAAAAAAAAAAAAAAGAATCAGATCCAATCCTGAGGAGTATTCCTGAGGAGTATTCCTTTTCCAGTGTACACAATACTGGCACGTGAATGACACGCCTGTATTTCATACAGAAACCAGTAACAACCAATCAATATTTCTCTCTGGGTAGAAGGCCGTATCCAAGCACGTGCCATCTAACATCTATCCATGTGCCTTGTGACTTAATGCCTCTGAGTTTAAGTTCACGTAAAGGTTAAATTACATAGCATGTAATATAAAAACAGTACAAGTGTATTGTACACAGTCCAGTACCTGTTGTATTATAAAACTATAGTACCATTATAATAATTATATAGTGTGGTGTGATATAATGTATACCGTATTAATATGTTACAAAGTAGCAGCAGTTTAGTGTGATAATAAAAAAATAATACTAACACAATCCTGTTTTAGAGCGACTTTACTGGCTCCCGGCCAGGAGTCACAGATCTGCCCATGCTAGACTTTTGGTCATCCCTAGGTCCAGACTGAGCACCATGGGTGGTCGCTCGTTTAGTATTGCTGCCTCTTTACTCTGGAACTCTCTTCCTCTTTCCCTGCACTCTACTACGTCTCTTTCTGACCTTAAAACCTCTTTGGAAACACGTCTTTTTCTAGTACATTTCTCTTCTACCGCTTCATCTTTACCTGTGTAACTATTAGTGTTGATTGGGAAACCCTATGTAAAGCGACCTTGGGTTTGTGTATAGGCACTATAGGAATATCACTTATTATTATTATTATTATTATTATTATTATTATTATTATAACTAACTCAATCAACTAAGTCAAAAGCCTAGTGATTGCAGTCTTACCTCCTTCAATCTTCTCTTCGCTGTTAATCTCCATAACCACAAACTTCTCACAGACTGCAAACGTGGGTAACGTGGAAGAAATAAACTGGCCGAACCTATATGAGATATAAAGCATGTTAACCATACAAGCAGCTCAAACGTTAACATTTCACATAACACTCAATAGTGCAGTGGTACCTCGGTTCTAGTACCGTGCATGTTGAATGGATCTGTTTCAGAACCCCAGAAAACCTCATTATTAAAATTACAGTTGGGCCAAATCCTTATTACAAAGTTTATTTCATAATTAAGTGTTAGTAGTACAGTCGATTCCGGTTAATGGGACCACATCGGGACGCGATCGTTTTGGTCCTAATAACCAGCTGGTCCGATTAA
>JAVSBV010060688.1:0-10590 GCA_033117975.1 Parotocinclus spilosoma
AACTTTTTGAATACTTTAGTACTTCTACTTAAGTATGGTGTTTAAATAATACTTCTACTTCTACTCAAGTCACCTTGATATAGTACTTGTACTTCTACTTCACTACTGTACTCCAGTACTTTATACATCTCTGAAAAACAATCGTGGAGTTTGGTTCACCTCTCCAAGTGGACGTGATGCCTGGAGAGGACGTTCTTCACCAGAACCATGGTCTGTTCCACCTCGTCTTGGCCCAGCAGCTTAGCAAAGTGGAGCTTAGCACGTAGGAAATATCCGACCGGCCAGATCCATTCCTGATAACGAAAAGTTCCACACGCAGGGTATCAATCAGAGCCCATCAATCAATTTGTTGGGTGGAGACAAAGATACACCTGTCCAGAATCCAGAACCTGAGCTCCAGCCATGTTTACAATCCAGGTTCAGCCCGGTTTTTACCCTGCATTGACCCTAATTATCCTGGTCAGGGTCCACGAGGGGTCCGGACCCTATCCTGGAATCCTAAAGAACGCCCTGGATGAGTTATCACAGGTCTGCTCTCTACTCTCTTAAACATATTTAAGTCTTTTTTTGTAACACCTGACCTGGCCAGGAGGCACCTCCGGGACTCAAACCCGGGTCTCTTTAGGGTCCAATAATTTAACGCCAGGCACGCGGCTGGCACTCTTTTTTGAGCAGCAGCTACAGAACTTTGCTCACATCGTAGGTCTGTGGAACTAAGATGCATTGTGGGTAATGTAGGAGTTCTGCAAACCCTATCGGGGGTCCCTAATGGCTATGAGGGGACTTACCGGGCCCTGATGGTAGTTGAAGCCTTTGGCGACGTTGTAGTCGTTGTTGTCCAGGGCGTTATCGTAGAATCCGCAGTAAACCAGGTCACTGTTGGGTTATAAACAGAAAAGTATTAGCCCAGGGTCGAGACTTATGGGTCTCCTTAAACTCTATTAACATTCATTTCACTCACTCGGGATCTAATGTTTTCATTCCCAGGGGTCTGAGCAACTTCCTCTCAGCGATCCCTAAAGCCGTCCAGGCTCGTTCTACCGTAAACAGCTCAGGGGCCTGAGAACCAGAACCCATATTTAGAACTGAACCAGAACCAGAACCACTGCAGATGATCTAGAACGCGGTGCGAATAGCTGCATCACACCATAAAGAACTACAGTATTAACTCATAGATAACAGAAAGAAAAAAGGTTTTATTCTAAAGGGTTAAAAAAATATGTACAAAAAAGAAAAGAAATAAGAGAAATAAAGATGTGCAGTAGAAAAGAAACAAGGATTATAAAAAGGAAGAAAGCAGATCAAGAAAGAAAATCACAAATGTGCGGAATAAAAAAAAAGAGAAAAAAGAGAGAAAATGGCAAAATAAAGAGAAAAAGAAAGGGAAAATATAGGAGAATAACAAAGAAAGGGGAAAAAGTGAGAAAATAAAAACAAAACAAGCACAACGAGAATAAGAAAAAAAGGAAAGGAAGAGGAAAAAGGACAATATGGACGAAAGAAAGTATTACAAAAAAAAACAAAGGAAGGAAAACAAAGAGCAAAAGAATGAAAGAAGCAAAGAAAAGACAAGATAAAGAGGAGAAAGAAAAGAAAAGTGTGAAGGAAGGAAACAAAGAAAGAAAAAAGAAAGGAGGGAAAAAGTCATGAGAACAAAACAAGGGCAGAATTAAAAATAAATTTAAAAAAAGAAAAGAAAGCGCAAAAAACAATAATATGGAAAATAAAAGGAAGACAAAGGAGGAGGATGAAAGAAGAAACAAGAATAACGAACAAACAAAAATGAAAAATGAGGAGAAAAAATCCAGACAAGAAATTAAACAGGAAAAGAAGGAAGACAAAGAGAAAAGAAAAAAAAAAGAAAAAAAAAGAAGGAAAGGAGACGAAATAATGAAGGCAGAGAAAAAAAAGAAAGGGAAAGGAGAAGAAGAGAAAAGGAAGGAGGGAAGAGAAAGACGAATAAGAATAACGAAAGAAACAACAGCAAAGGTAAAGTAAAAAGAAATAAACCAGTTAAACCAGTCATGTGCTTTATGTGTACCTTATCGTACCAGCCAGATTTATTTATATATCACTTTCTATAACGGAGCAAATCAGCTTTATAATCTTATAAGATCTTAAAAGGCCAGTCCCAAATGGAGCAAGCCTAGGGCGACAGTGGCAAGGAAAATCCCTGAATATACAAGGAAGAAACCTTGGGAGGAACCAAGACTCAAAAAGGGACCCGACCTCCATGGGTGGCCCAGTAGTAATAGTTCAATTATTACAAAAAAAAAATGTGTGGTGCTGCAACATCAGATCAAAGAGAAAAGAGAAAATTCAGTTACTTGTTAGGGCTAGGAGCACAGAGTGCTTTTCTATCACAATCACTGATGCCAGGTGCAGCATGAAACTCCGGCAGCGCTGCTATAGCATAGGGAAAGAACCAGAAGCCACAAGAGGCCAACACAGCCAAGAGGCAATGCGCTGTCATTCCGATGGTCCTCTTGTCCATGGGGAGACGTTCCAAGGCTTCCCACACTGGACGCTGCATTTTAAAACGAATCGATCATTAGAGGCGGTCGTCCTTCTGCAAACCACTGGCTTATGGCAGCCACCGAGCGAAGGATTTGTGACCGAGGATCTGCTTTGTCATGCAAACGACGTCTGGGGCGTTTTTAAAGACAATACAACCTCTTCGAAACAATTCCAGACGAGTTCTGGCGCTGCAAAGGCGCCTTATCGCTGAGCTCATTCCGCCCAACGCCAAGTCCAGGACCTTTCTGGTCATCTGTAAGGACGTGTTTGTGGCTGATTTATTACAGATAGATTGATCTAAGGAGAGTTACGACCGACCAACATCCTTTCACAGACTTGGATAAATAAATAATACCAAACATCCCTAACTTTCGTTGACCAAAGCACGTTCTGTTAGCGGGTTAAAGGGGACTGGCGACGCCTCGGCTCCCTGGACGGTTCCTTCAGCGCGTATGCTTTGCACGTATGCACGCCGGGTCCGAGGGAAATCTGTCTGTCATCTGACACACACGCTATTGACTTCTGTAAGATAGAGGACGTGGGCTGGGAAATGCAAAGCATGCACTGCAACTCAGCCCTATTGATTAAGCCATTCATCATACACACCCCCCTGCTCACTCCCTTCGGGTGCAAAAACTAAAGAGTCCAAAATGTGTGTATATATATATATATATATATATATATATATATATATATATATATAATACCCTTATATGGTGAGCTCCCGTTCGTGACGCCAACTACCAGTCAGTACCAAGTCTCAATTAAACCCTAACAGAACCCAAATCGCAACAATTCCTTACTTATAAGCAATAAATTTGTCACCCATGTAACATATGGTTGAGTTTATTGTAGATAAATCTATAAATCTGTAAATACTATATGAGAATAAGATCTGAGAAGCAAATGTGAATGCAGTTTAGTTCATGTGTTTACATCCGAGGTTATATTATTTTACTTTATTCAAACAAAAAGCTCTACTTATGACAGCCAGACATACGAAATATATGCGTTTTAGGCCTGAAACGTGCTCAAAAATAAAAGGAAAGACAAAAAAAAAAAGAAATAAAGACGACCCGGGAGTCATTAGCACTTACCACAGAGGTGCTTAATAAAAAAAAAAAAACACGTTTTAACTCGACTGAATCTTATTAGGACGTTTAAGATGATAAGTATAATCACAAATAAGAGTTTTAGGGTACATGAGATTATAAAACGTGACTCTGTAATAAGGATGAATAATAATAATAATCGTGTTTTAACGTGCTAAACGTGTTAGCACGTTCAGTTGAAACGGGCTCGTAAGTCGCCAACGTAAAGGTTCCTTATTCGCTCCGCTTGCGAGTTTAAGCTTTATTCAAAAGTTAAATTAGTTAAAGTAAAGACGAAAAGGTTTTGTCAGAAGTGGGATTTGAACCCACGCCTCCATGTGGAGACCAGAATCCTCACATTAGGAAGGGTTTGTACCTTGAGTCTGGCGCCTTAGACCGCTCGGCCATTCTGACATGGAGATTTAAAGCATTTATTACCCCACTTGAAGGTGTAAGGTTTTTGATTTCTACACATGACTGAGCTTACATTGAACTATTTTGCCATATTGGCGCTTAAAACGAGACGTAAAGCGGTGAAAAACGTGAACAACAAAACACAGGGAGCTGAAACAGCGTTGATGA
This sequence comes from Parotocinclus spilosoma, assembly GCA_033117975.1. Classification (NCBI taxonomy): domain Eukaryota; kingdom Metazoa; phylum Chordata; class Actinopteri; order Siluriformes; family Loricariidae; genus Parotocinclus; species Parotocinclus spilosoma. The sequence continues at coordinate 4,191 of JAVSBV010060688.1, forward strand.
AACGACTCGTTGTAATGCTGCCCCCTGCCGGTCGATTCGCCTCGTGCAGCACAAGGACAAAGAAAATGCTGGATAAATTGAAACGGATTATTTTTTTTTTTTTATCTCTGCTAGTCGTTTATCATTCCAAGTAGCCGTTTATCTTTGTTGAAAGAATCCAAAGTGAACTAGTCGCGTTAAGCCTTACGTTCTGGATAACGGCGTCTGCTGTGAATCAAATGTAGCGTGGATCAGGGGTGCCAAAACTTTTGCACCAGACTGTAAAGCGTACAGCTGTTGCGACCAAGTGGATTGATGAATATTTGAACCCCTTGGAATTCATTCCTCGGTTGTTAAAGTGGCCCTGGAGGCTCCGTTCCAACCTAATTAGTGGTACAAGTACAACATAAACACGGGTGCAAATTAGGAATAAATTACCGTTATGAGAATCAACAATCATCACCTGAATTCAGGTAAGAGAAGGAAAAAACAAGCTCTGCTTTGAGGCACTTGGGTGGCCTTGATGGTCTACGCCGACCCACCCCTACTAGAATCTGGGTTCGAGGCCTGGTGGTTCGTTCTTGGAGGGAGGGGAGGATATCGGGGGATTATCCCTGAGCACTGTGATACACACCGTCCAGACCGTGTCTCCGTCTGCACCCTCACACATTTCTAACATACTTTCGGCTACATCAAACCTTCCAAGCGCGCATGTGACCTGTGATGGTTGCCACCTCGCCTTGGACCGTCTCCCGCCCTGTGCTCTGTGATGCTGGTTATCGCCTGGCCCCACATAAACCTGAACTGGAATAAATGATAACATGAATAAACCTAGAATACAGATATGAATCCTCTCACGTCACCGCTAGCAACTGGCATTAAACCTAAATTATCGTTTGTACTGTTTGAATTCTCAGCTCTTAAATCTCTCTCTTTTTTTTTTGAATAAGTCATGTGAGATTAATCCCAAAAGAGGATTCGACTCGAACACAAAAACGACATACGACACAAAAACTTCCAAATCAGTCAAAAAAAGCAACAAACGGAACGAAAGAAAGAGAAGCGAAGCCGTTTCAAACAAACACACCGGCCACGATAGAATTCGTTCTTTTAACGGTTTTAATGCTTTTTAGGTTCAGGCAGAGATGCTGTACGAATCTTAAAAAAAAATAAATCTGAACGTAACATAAAAAGTCGTAAAAAAGCGCAATTAATGGCGTGCTTTGCTAATGTTTGCTAGTCTGACCTATTAGCTACAACATTAAATATACATAACGTTTGGAACACTCAGACTCAAATCAGTGGGATTTTTGGAGTTAAATGAGATGAAAGATTTTAATTGGGCTGTAAAAAATGCACTAAAACAGCCAGTGTGGGTTAATTAGTGGCGGAAAAGTCCGAGTAGTTTGTCCGAGTCGAGATTAGAACCGTGGCTAGTCAGACTCTCTTCACTTAATGGTTACTGCAGAGCCAAGATGGCGATCAGTGAATCAAAACATAAAGACCTGCTAAAAGTGCAGGAGGAAAACAATCTGTGTGACTTCAGTACGAAACTAGAAATTAAATCGGAGGTTTTATTTTAACTGCCTATAAAATGTGCGCGCGTGTTTGTGAACGAGCTCGAGCTCATTGACCACAATAAGAAGCAATAAGCGACGCTTTGCGAGATCAATTCCTCTTTCTGCAGCCCGTTTTTAGTGATTAGTGTGATTTGTACGGTCGTGTCGGTCTTTTACGGTCCTGCCAGACCGGCTCACGGGTCGGTGTTCGGTTTAAGAAGCTCTTTGGACTCTTGGCAACTTTCCTGCGCGAGCCGGGAGACGGCGAGCCTAAATAAACCTGCCGCCGCGACTCCTCGGTTTTGACCCTTTTGCACGGGATGCATCGGCACGCGCCCGTTTTGGTGAAAAGCGACCTGCACGTGCGCCCACCGCGCCTCGTTTCACGCGCACTTTCATTCACGGACGTCCAATTTATCCCCAGTTTAACGGTAAATAACCCGAGCAACGTCACGCGGACTCGCCGCGAGGACTGTGTTAGTTGCTCAGCTCCGCCGGGCGATTAAAAGCCTAAACGGTCCCGTTCTCGGTCCGAACCGGATCCGTTTCACTGCCCGACGATCCCCCTGTCCGGTGGGCCGCGTGCCAGCCCGCACGGTTTGGTCTGTTCGGGTCAATTTGGGCTGAATTCGGTAAAATGCGCAGCACCGCTCGCCGGTCCGGGTCGGTTTTCCAGGGAAAAAAGTTCCAAGCGCGCGTCTATCCGGCCCCACCCCGGCTCGAGCGTGAAGATCAAAGCCTGCCCCGTCGAACCGGACCGGTGCGGGGGCACGTGCCGGCCCGTGCGAGGCAAATTCGGCGCGACTCCGTGCGCGAAGAAACACAAACCGGAGCGCGCGGCTTTCATGCGAGCGCGCTCACTCGGCTAGCTGGAGGTTGCTGTTCTCAATCACGTCCGCGCCAAGGCTTCATCACGGACTGCCTAGCGCGAGACCAACGTGCACCACGTACAAACGCAGGCGCGCGCTTCATCAACGGTTCAACGGACTACGTTAACGGACAGCGACGAGGTGACGAAAGCGGATCCGGGCAGGACGAAAAGGTGCACGAGGTTTGTGGGTTGTTGTTGTTGTTTTTTTTTTTTTTTTTTTGTAAGTTCATTGACTGTTTCACAGTGCGTGCGCGCGCACGCGCGGCCACGCTTACTTGGATAGCGATATCGATAACGGACGGTTCGGTTATATCGTGGCTGGACGATATTATCGATAACACTTTTTCTAAACGGAGGATTTTGTTTCCCCACCTTTAGCAGGAACTCCAAACTTCTCTGGAATTATGGCGGAAACGGCGGCAACACCGGCCCGACCCAAGAAAGCCAAGTCCCCCAAGAAGGCCACGTCCCATCCCAAGTACTCGGAGATGATCAAAGCGGCGGTGGTGGCGGATAAGAGCCGAGGCGGCGCCTCACGCCAGTCCATCCAGAAGTACGTCAAGAGCCACTACCGGGTCCGCGAGAACGCCGACGCCCAGATCAAACTGGCCCTCAAGAGGCTGGTGGCTACAGGGCTGCTCCGGCACACCAAGGGCATCGGGGCGTCCGGTTCCTTCAAACTGGCCAAGCCAGAGGAGCCCAAACAAAAGAAGAAGCCGGTGGCTCCGCCGGCAAAGAAGAAGCCTAAAGCGGCCCCGGCCAAGGCCAAAGCCAAAAAGCCGGCCAAAGCGGCACCCAAGAAAGCTCCCAAACCTAAACGGGTGGCGGCCAAGTCCCCCAGCAGGGCCAAGAGGAGCAAAGCGGCGGCGGCGGCCGAGAGGAAAGTGAAGAAAGCAGTGGAGAAAAAGAAGAAATCTCCTGTCAAGGTCAAGAAGAGCCCTCAAAAAAGCAAAGCCGTCACACCAAAGAGGGGGAAGAGCGTGAGGAAGCCGAAAGCCAAAAGTGCAGCCAAGAAAACGAGCAAGAAAAAGTGAAGGGATTTTTAAAGAAAAACAAAAAAAACAGGGACTGATCCCCAGCTGTAAATAATCGGGACTCGTTTAACTTTTTTCGGAATCTGAAGGAAAAGACTTTGTGACTTTGGTTCTGCTCGGTTAGAAGTTTATTCAGAACAGCAGCTCGTTCTCTTTGCTTTATTATTATTATTATTATTATTATTATTATTATTATTATTAGAAACCATTCTGGACCTTTTCTGTTCACACCTATTTGCACTAAATCGGTTTATTTCTCATCCGAGTGTGAAATAAAACTTTAAACTCTCTCCTAAATGATTATTATTTATTGTTTTTGTGACTGAACCTTTTTTTATTTTCTCTAAAAACCAGGATAAACTTTTCTTATTTTGGATAAAACTCGAAAAGCTGTTTTTTGTGTAAATGGATTCAATTTGACTCAGCTTTTTTTTTTTTTTTAGATTGTAATTAAAATGTTTAACATCCTGTAAGTGACGTCACCACGCCACGCCCCCTTCCCTGTTTGAAATGGTTTATTTCCTTTGGTTTCAGGTTCAAATCCTAAATTAATGCTCACCCCCCTCCAGGGTGACTCTCAATTTAAACATCATAAATAAGAGTGATATAATAATAGTAAAAACAATAAACGTACTCATAAAATAACAGCAATGATGCTTTGTAATCGTAAAAAAGTAATAAACTCATAAAAGTTATTAAATAGGAATGTGTAATAATAGAAGTAATAATAAAAATAATAGTAAAAAAAAATCCAACGGAAAAAAATTAAAACAGTGAGAGTTGAAATAAAGTAATAAAAACAGTAAATATAAAAATAAAAATTGTAAATATGAATACTAATTAAGCAAACAGTAATAAATTATCATAATTTAAAAAGTAATTTAATTTGAGTATTAATCACATTAACACTACTAAGAATTTAATTTTAAAACTGTAATTATAATAATAAATCATATTAATTATTAAAGACAATTCAAAGTAGTCAACAAAATAAAAGCACATAAAAAAGACCTAAAACATGTTAGAAATATTAATAATAATAATAATTTATTAGTTTTTTTTTTTTTTAAATTAAGGTTTATAGATAATAAAATACATTATAATATCAAATATAAAAATATAATATATAAAAAACATAATTAAATGTAAAATGCTTAAATAATTATATTTAAATGCTTATTATTATACTTTTGGAAATATTAGATCCTAATAAAACCTTGTCGTATTTACCATCCCATAATAGCAGAAATTATAATGACCTATTATAAAATCTTCTTTAAAACAAATAATACTTCTTCTTTGTTATAATAATAACTGAAATAAAGTCACACACCCCATAATAATCAGATTCTTACCAACTAAACACACTGAACTCACCTGAATCCAGAGCTTGGATCAGATCACATGACCACACAGACACAGAGAGCGACACACACACACACACACACACACACACCAGAGAGATGGGAATAACTACCACAGACTGCTCTCACATGGAAAAAGAGATTTATTACAAAATATTGGACTGACCCAGACAGACCGGGGCGTCAGAATCAAAAGTTCATATGAGGTCACGACTTGCTGTGGGTAAATCCCCAGCACTGTGGCTTCCTGGACCATTATTAATACCTTACCCCCCCCCCCATGGTCCTGATTAGAGGAACACGAACGTCCCGTTTCGAACCCGTGCTCGGATTCCCGGCCCGTTTCCGTCTCTGCGTCAGAGCCGCGACACGGGGGCACCCGGCGTTCTAATACAGCATAAGGAAACAGCAGCAGCTCCCATGGTACCAGGGGCAAGGCCACGTGCATTTCGGGTGGGGTCTGTACGAACCCCCGGTCCCGGTCCCGGTCCAAACGTCCGAACGCGGCAATTTAAAGAAACGTCTGACATTAAAACTCCACCCCCCCCCCCCTTTTTTTTTTTATTATTTTTTTTATTTTTTGGAACGAGACTTACTTTGTTGACGGATATTTTATTCGAAGCGCTAAAAATCTGGAAGCGTGACCCAAACGTCTCCCCAAACCTGGGATAATACCTGGGGAAAAGGGTCCATACGGGTCGGACCTTTAGAGAAGAATAAACAGCAGGTTCAAGGAAATGATTCGTCTCTCTGACATTTGGAAAAAAAAAAAAGAAAGAAAAAAAAAATCACACTGTCTGTTTCCAGCCCTGCGAACTCTGTGTGTGTGTGTGTGTGTGAGAGAGAGAGAGTGTGTGTGTGTGTGTGTGTGTGTGTTTCTGGGAAGGAAGTTTCTGTTATGATTTCTCCAGTACCTTTAACCCGGTGAGCATCAGGCAGCATGATCTAACGTGTGTGTGTGTGTGTTATTTGTGCCTGCTGAAGGCCCTGTAGACGGCGTACCCCAGCACGGTCGCGATGGCGGCCCCGAGCGTGACCCGCAGCCAGAAGGAGGTGCTGCTCATATCCGAGCCGTTCAGGTGCCTGCGGGTAAAAAGCACAGTCCAGCTGGTACTCAGGATCCGGGCAGACAGGTATGTGTGTGTGTGTGTGTGTGTGTGTGTGTGTGTGGGGGTACGTACGGGTACATGGCGGCCCAGGTGAGCTTGGTGTAGATGTCGGTGTTGGTCTGGGCGTGCAGCGTGGAGAAGCGGAGCGGCGCCGGGAGCCGGTGTTTGTAGCAGAATTCGGACGGGCTCATGCCGTGGTGCTGCTTCACCTCGGGCAGGTCGGACTTGGAGGCCACGACCACGCAGGGAACCCGGTCCATGTAGTGCTGCTGCAAACACACACGAGGTTCAGAGGGACCTTTAGTTGTAGACGTGACCTATCGAGGCTTTTTGATCTGATGTTGTTCTGATTTGTAACGTGTTCAGATCAGGCTGACCAATCAGAGCTCGGTTGCCGGGTAGAACAGCGCTTATAGGCTTATAGGCGTGGATATTACAATTAATATTTACAATTACTATTATTATTAATTAATATTAGAATCTG
>JAVSBV010060699.1:0-10589 GCA_033117975.1 Parotocinclus spilosoma
ACAGGGTGCAGCAATGTGCAGGCGCACTCTGTTTGAGGGTCTCTTAAAGACACAGTACACATATTACTTACCCTTACTAGCTGAGTGACGAACGGGTGGGCAACATCACATGTGCACCATAACTGAATTGTACGATAACTAGGGCAAACGATACGACCGAGGTTCCAACGTAACTGCATGCCAAAGTTTGCAGCAACCTGACATTTCTATCTGAGTTTATTTATTTATTTATTGTCATTGAGCGTAATTTTAAACATGGCCTAACCAGACAGGACTTGTAGTTTTTGTATAACATGCTGAACTCATTTTTAATTTGTTGCAGTGTGGAGGACAAAAGCTAAATGCTTTTACAGAAATCAACAGTTCTGTTTGGAGGAAACTATTCTATGCATGAATTCCAAAACCTTATCCAAACTCTCCAATATGTTGGAGGAGGCTTCATTGTTTGGAGTTCACTTACTTCCACAGGGCCTGTTGACCTCATAACTATTAGAGAATCAATGAATGAATTTAAACCAATATCAAAATGTTCAGGGACCATTTCCTGGAGTTATTTTACCGCAGTATATTATAACCAGTATTCTCTAAATGCTTATGACTAAAATGGCTTTATTGTCTCTCATTTCTCAGCTTTAATCACTGGTTTGATGGGATGGCCCTGATGCACCGTTTTCAGATTGCAGACGGTCGGGTGACCTACAACAGTCGTTTTTTGCGTAGCGACAGCTATAATCAGAACAGTGAGATGAATCGCATCATGATTTCTGAGTTCGGGACGCTCGCATTTCCCGACCCATGCAAGAATGTCTTCCAGCGCTTCCTGTCTCGCTTCGAGATGATGAGTGAGTATTATATACCACTCACAAAAATGAGGGGATATTTCAAAATGAATAAAAAGAGCATCAGGCAAGAACTGATGGATAATCTGATCCTGTTCATGCTCCCACCACTGTCAGTGTGTCTGGCACTCTTGGGGGCAATGTGGGGGCACTCTTGTCCAGTTTAACATGCATCTGTTCACCCTTATAAATATATCACTTACTGCTCAATCACCATGATTTGAATTCGAATCTCATTTGCTTAATCAAACAACTTTCTTTGACTTTTCATTTGCTTTTGTGATGATCTTGTGTTTAATGAAATAAAATCAAATACTTCATTTTGAATCGTTTTATAATCATTTTTAAATATTCCCCCATTTTTGTGAGTAGTGAGTATAGATTAGAGTTCTGATTAGAAGCAGCAAGGTTCATGGAACCACCTTGGGAGCTTCACTCAAGGAAATAAATGTGACCTTAATAAAATAAGACAGCCCAGTAAACACTTTAGAATATTTCTCGGTGTAGCTGAGAAACTGCATTCCAAATCAATTTCCAACTCATAGAATCCCAACCCATTTTCATTCCAACGGTCATCCCAAAAATCTGTCTATGCACAAACCGTGAAGCTGGCTAATTTGTTGTTAAAAAGTATTATTTTACTTCGTTATACCCACCACTGGCTTCAAAAGCAGCTAAAACATTCTTTTTAGGAACGCTGCAGTAATACTGGGTATGGCCTCCCTTTGCTCTCAAAACCTTTGCTTCGAGTCTTCATGGCATGAATTTCACAAGATCTTGGAAAAAACTTGTGACTCTCACATTCTACCACAACCCAAAAGTGTACTGGATTCAGATCCAGCGACTGGGAAGGCTACTGATGAACCCTGAACTCTGTCGTGTTAATGAAAGAAGTTCGACACTAATTAGATTTTATAAATGGTGTTATTGAGCTGGAAGTAGGTATTTGAAGAAAGGATGCACATGGTCAGCAACATTTAAATAGGCTGTGGAATTCTAGCGATGGGTCCGATGTGAGCAAACACTTTCCCACACCATTACACTACCCCCATCAGCCTGGACTGTTGACACAAAGTAGACTGAATAAATGGACCCATGTACATCCATGTACAGTACAGCAAAACACCTGGACAGGATCTAAGGGATTCTGTTATGAAATCCAAATTAATGAGCTGTAATTAGTTGTAGGAGCTAATAATGGGCCAGTGTAGCCCAAGTAATACAGTCGATTCTGGTTAATGGGACCACATCGGAACGCGATCGTTTTGGTCCTAATAACCGGCTTGTCCGATTAAACGAACATGCCCTATGTTACAAGACGAGACGTGCTATGTAACATATTAAATGTTTATTTAACCTTTATTGTGCGATTTACACGTATAGAGAACGCACAAACAAGAACTACTGTTGCTTATGAACTTTGTTTATTGAAAAAACATTTTCGAAAAGAGTTTCTTCACGAATATTAACATACTGTACACGTTCTTTGGTCCGATTAAGCGGAATTTTGGTCCAAATAAGCGAATAACATTACATGTATATAATAGGATTTGTTTTAGTACTTTAGGATTTGGTCCGAATAAGCGTCTGGTCCCATTAACCGGTGGTCCAATTAACCAGAATCGACTGTATAGTACACTCGTGGCTGTGTCCTAAATTGTTACCACAAAGTTTTCAGCACAGAACATGATGTTATGGAAGCACACAGGGTGCCCCAATTGACATCGGAACACATGTCAGCCCTTAAAAGGGGAAAGACTAATTTGATTTTTATAAAAATCTTTCACTGACTTTGCACTATGAGCCACAGATAAGACACAGATGCTTTTGTGAGAATACACACCATAAAAAGAATTGCTCTAACCATCCAAAATCTCCTCTTCTTGGAAAAGAGTGATTTGAGGTCAAATTATGTCAAATTGGTCCTAATTGAGTTAAGATATGGGCATAAATACAGATCAAAAACTCGAAAACATTATGAATTGATATAGCCTGATTTCACTCAACAGTTCTGCCAGAGCTGTAAATAAATGCTTCACTTGACACAAATTTAATTCCTTTACAATCCATTACAGAACAAATTTATCAGTCGACACACAAACTATAAATAGGTAAATATAAAATTAACTTTGGAAAGAGGGTAGTAAAACACAATTTAGTCACTGTGCAGAGTCCAGGCATGCCAAAAAGCTGGACTCAGAACACAGACTTGCATGAGGGAGCAGCTCCTGCACTTTTCCTTCAATTCACTTTTTCTGGCTTTCTTTTTTCCTTGCTCATGACTATATACACCACATAATGTAACTCATATAAAGTGTAGTTTGGATTAAAGGTTAATAAATTCCTCCAGTGATTTATCGAGCTTGAAAGTCACCTGGAGAAGGTCAATAAAGGTAGATAAATGAATTTAAGGACAAGGACTAACCTGAGGGAGCATGAATGACTCAGTTTATTTATTCAATCGATTACCAGCATAACAACAATTCTTTTAATACAGAATTTATACAGTTATCCCACATTTTGTCAGTGAACACAGCTTATCTGGGTATCTCCAAATGCAAGTTGAATCTTTTCTATGTGAAGCAGAAGTCATATCAACATCATCCAGAAAGATCATCTGAGACTGACTGACACAAAGTGCAAGTGTTGTGGTCACCTTTTGAAATGTTTTTTGGAAACAATGGATATAGTTCCAAAGCAGACCTGTCCCATTTGTTACCAACACAAAGTTTAGGTTTGTTTGTTTATTTGGCTTCTTTAACGGCACTATTGGCCTTAGTGGCCATCTTAGCGACACAGACAAGGTCACATCCATACACAGGTTCATCTCAAGACTAGTCATTCATATTTATATATATATATACTCATTATCTCGACTCGAGTGTATATATATATATATATACACTCGAGTCGATGCCAATTTAGAGTAATCAATTAACCTAACACTCATCTCTTTGGACTGTGGGAGGGAACCGGAGTCCCCGGAGTAAACCCATGCAGACACAGGGCGTACATGCAGACTCTACACAGAAAGGACACAGGTCACTCCACCCTGGGATTAAATCCGAGACCTTTTTGTTGTGAGGCAGCGGTGTTACCCACCAAGCCACCGTGGTAACCCCTAGAATTGTCAGAATGGCTTACATGGTGGTCATTATGCCAAAATGACCTTCCTAAATCTCTCAGACCAATAATGCCGTAAGTCAGCTGGCCAAAATGTCTTTGAGTGCATGGGGTAGAGGCATGTCTAGCGGCCAACAATCTCTCTCCAAGACGTTTCTATCTTGGATCTGCTTTGTTTGTCAATGAGTATTACCATATGTGATGACGTATCTACTTCTCTAACGCCTTGCTATCTATATCGTCATACTGCGTTAATGTTAATTGCAAGCAGTTCATGTACAGATGCTTTTTTTTCCTCATCCAATTCTTATCCTTCTTTAGAGGCCACAGACAATGCCAGCGTGAGCTTTGTTCAATACAAAGGTGACTACTATGTCAGCACAGAGACAAACCTTATGCACAAAGTGGATCCAGACACACTGGAATCAAAAGGAAAGGCATGTCTCGCATAAAAAAGAAATATGCTTATTTTTCTTTCGAAGCAATATTGCCTGCGTTCAAGTTCTTACTGCGGCATTTCCTCCATATCTGCTGAAGGTGGACTGGACCAAGTTCATCGCTGTAAACGGTGCAACTGCACACCCCCATGTGGACCCAGATGGGACAACCTACAACATGGGAAACTCCTACAGCAGCAAAGGTGAGGTAGAGCTTCAATCCATTAACGGCCATTAATTAAGTAAAATGGTTAAATAACTCTGCCTATTAATGTTTGGTAGGAGCCTTGTACAGTGTTATCAAAGTGCCCTCTGAGAGAAAAGGTCCTGATGACACACTGCAGGGGGCAACAGTGCTGTGCTCCATTACCCCTGCTGACAAAGCCAGGCCTTCCTACTACCACAGCTTTGGTAACCTCTCTGCATCATCCATTCATAAAAAAAACATTGTTGTTTGGTTATGTTTCTGCAGTCATAGAAATAGGCTAATAATATCTCTGCATGTTTACTTTTATTAAAAACACCAAGATATTTGATTACATTTTGAAAAGGTACCGGCAGCATGGCGGGTGGGTAGCACCGCTGCCTCACAGCAAGAAGGTCCTGGGTTCAATCCCAGGGTGGGGCGTCCTGGGCCCTTTCTGTGTGGAGTCTGCATCTCCTTCTCATGTCTGTCTGTGGGTTTACTCCGGGTACTCCGGTTTCCTCCCACAGTCCAAAGACTTGCACGTTAGACTCAGACATTAGACGTTAGGTAAATAATATAATTTAAATCCATAACAATATTTAAGTTAGTAATAAAATAAATAACAAAATCGATTTGAAAACAAAATTATAGATCATTTTGATATTAGCTCATTTAGATATTAAACTCAGTCCTTAGTGGGAGGTCCTTGGAGGTACATCGTCTCCTAATAACTAAATGATGGAGGGAGTTACTGCACACTGGTGGGACTGGGTTTTGTTGAAGAAGACCAGTAGAGTGATGCCGAGGTGGAGGAACATCTAAGTGTGTGGTGCTGGAACTGGTACCGGAACATCAACTCGGAGAGAAAAGAGAAAATGTAGTTATTGATGGGTTAGGAGCGCATAGTCTATTATCCATTACTGATGCCATGTGCAGCATGAAGCTCCAGCAGCACTAACTGTAGCAGCATAGCTAAACGAAGAGAACCAGAAATTAACACAACCAAGAGGCAAGAGCCAACCTGAGCCATGGTCTAAATCTAACCAAAAGCCTGCGTAAAAAACTTGAGTCATGACTATTGAACTAAACTTTATTGAATGAACGATACTAATGCAAACTATTCACGACTGAAAACCAACACTAGCGTACCGTGAAAGCTTTAGTTAAACTATCATCTTAAATCATTAATTAACCATAACTAAAGAGTACCATCAAATGGTTGGATAGACATATCTTAAAACCATGACTGAACTTTTCATCATTATGTTCAGTTTTACATGCTTCTATGCTGTTCAAACAGCAAGACGTTTACCAGCTAAACCTTCATAGTAGCAACTAAAACATACAGTATAAGGTCTTTGCTTTTTCATCAGCATGGTACAGCTAAGCATCCCAGAGCGTTAAATCAGTTCCTCTGGACACTCTCAGCCCAACGCTGTGCCCCTCAACAAGTTAACACCAAGAGATACAATACCCAAAAGTAGCCTTGTAAAAATTATAGCATTTTTACAGGGCAGCAGGAAAAGCAGTGTCTAATCAGACCAAACCTGTAAACATTTACATATCTGTCTGGGACAGAACTGCAACGTTCTGTTTTTTTCCACTGATTATACAATAGCCACATGCGCTGTTGACGCTCCCTAGGAGCTGAAATCACGGCATTGTAAGATGGTGAGAGGTTTACTCTGAGGTTCCCTCTTTGGCTCACGGATGGACATTCATTTTACACATAGATTTCCATTCAGACCTGGGCTGAACTGCTTCAACTTTCTGGGATTTACTGACCTGGATTATTAAGCTTGCATCATGACAAAACATAAGCAGGACATTTCAAATTGTTCATGTTAAGATGCTACAACCAGCGTGTAATTCTTAATAACAAATGCATTAATGTCCTGTTTTTCCAGCCATGTCAGAGAACTATGTGGTGTTCATCGAGCAGCCCATAAAATTGGACTTATTTAAGATCCTAACATCTAAGTTGAGAGGGAAATGCATAAGCCGTGGCATTTCCTGGGACCCAGTCCAGGAGACCGTCTTCCACATAATCGACAAGAAAACTGGCAAGGTGATACCTGTTCTAAACAAAACACAATAGTTTTTTTTTTTTACAAGTACAATGTTGTTAGTGATCAGTTTATAAAAAGAAAAGCATTGCAGAAGTAAAGGCTGCCTTCATAGCTGCAGTCTCTAACCCAAAATGAACTGCTGACTCTCACATTGCAATCGTTAGCCAAAAACAGAAACTAGTTTATCTACGTGTCTTTATGACACTCATGTGATATGTGACAGTCTGAGGTGGTACAGTACGAACAGCAAAATGTTTTGTAAGTGTTGCTGGGTTTTTAATTTGACAATGTGATTATACTTGGCTAATTATAAAATGGGAATCACATCCTAGCAAGTTCGATTATAATTTATTTTTATCTGGCTAATTTGAAGAGTGCTTGTCCAGATGTTCCTTTTGTAAAATGAATTAGAGGATAGAAGGATGTTCCTTCATGTATCCTAAAACAGTAGTTGCCTTGCTAATTAGGTCTAGCTACGCACTTGTATATGTGGACACAATTGACAGCTGTCATGACACCTAGACTGGAGTGACCAGGAACATTTGTCTGGATTAAGTTTACAACCATTGAATTCAATTCAATTTGATTTGTATAGCACTTTTACAATAGACATTGTCACAAGGCAGCTTCACATTATTACATAAACATTGTCACAAATTGGATTCTATTGTCCCTAATGAGTAAGCCAAATGGCGACAGTGGAAAAGAAAAACTCCCTGAAATTAAGAGAAAGAAACCTTAAAAGGAAGTCAGAATGGAAACCCATTCTCATTTGGGTAATAAACATCATTAACATTATATTATAAAACATTTAAATAAAAACATGCAATATTTGTATATAGAGATGGGAGAGGGAGCATTTTCGACATGGCTGGTCGTTCCGTCTAATATCATCTCCCACAGCAGGTTCATCGTTGGAGCGAGAACCTCTACAGAAAGAGGAAATGAATTAGACATGATTGTGTTTGCTTGGTAAGACACTACATGTGGTCATTATGCATTCCTGAAATGATTTTAGAATCTATTTTCATGAACAGCAATTTCCTTTTCTCCTGACACCATTTTAACAGACTGACATTTAAAAGTCCAGTACGAACGTCAGTAGTAAAGTAGTAGTATAATATTCTAAATGTCATGGCCCATCTCTGCTGTGCCTCATTTATACTTGACCATGTTTGATTCTGTCTTATTTGAATAGTATTATGATATTATCAAGACCACAGAGGCATTATCAGACTTCGTTTCCAAAACGTAGCATGGATTCTGGAACGCAAGTATGCGTATGCAAAAAAAAAATTTTGAACACCATTTTTTTCTTTACATATCAAAAACTTTTTTAAAATCTGAGGCGAGCCTCATGTTCCACCTCCTTACCGCCTACATGTATACATAAATGGTCTATGCAAATTACCTCATCAATATCCCATTCATTGCTGAGTGGGATAGTAGTGACAATGGAGGAACGAATGGGGAAAAAAAAGAAAATTTGAAGAACGCGAGATTTGGAAGTTCTTGTTGTGAGATCAAGCCTCAGTAGTTGCATCACCAGCAAATGCAAGCTTGTTGTTTGGCAACATGTAGCTGTAGCATCGACTGTGTTAGTTCCAGGAGCTGCGCAATTTCTGGAGTAAAAGTAAGTGGTCAGACCTACAAGTCGATGAAAGAAATGAACTGTTTTATACAGGCAGAGTCTAACTGTAACTTGTGGAGTAAATCCCATGGCTTTAATAAATGGGATAAATAAATTTCTCTTAACTGGTATATAGTTTATTATAAATGGGGAATCTCTTCCAGTCTTTCTTTGAGGTACAATGTTGTAAGATTTTCTCACACAATTCTTGACAAACTGGAGATCATCTGCCCAACTTTGCTCATCAAAGACCCACCCATTCCTGGATGCTGGTTTTGTACCAAATCATAGTTATAGTTACCTCTTGACATCACCTTGTTTTTTAATTTATTAGTTGTTCTACATTGGCCCAGTCCAAATATTTTTGGAATGTGTAGCAGGCCTGAAATGCAGAATGAATGTTTATTAAAAAAGGAGATGAAGTTGACCAGACACAATTTGGCCACAACAGTTTTTTTCTGTCTGCAATAAAATAAAAAGCAAACCTTTTTTTCTCTTTCAATTTGCATTTCCCATTTACGTTCCAAACGTTTTCTGATATGTGGTTTTATATATATTTATATTGCTCACAAATTGTTGAAAAAAAGCTGGGTGTTTTTTGGCTGCCTTTTCACTGCAAATTTTGACTCAAATTTTGACCCATCTCTCAGAGGAATGCAGCTCATTGCAAAATCATTTTGGTTCGGCACTTCCCTGCATGCCTCGCTATCTGAAGTTTTTGTCTTAATATATAATATCATTGGTTTGCTTGACTGGACAATAAAATTGAATCGTTGAATTTTAACGAATTACTTTACAGTGGAATTATTACAAGTGAGACACAATATGCATTAAATCTGCCTTGCTGTGCCCCCCAGCTTGGGAACCACTGGATAATGAAATGACTGAGTAGTTAATAGAAGTGTGTTTCACTTGCTTTGTAACAGGTGAATCCGATAAAGTATCACACCAAGCCTCAGTTCACCTTCCACCAGATTAACGCTTTTGAGCAGGACGACTTCCTCGTGGTAGACATGTGCTGCTCAGACACCGGCGAGGCCATTGATGTCTACTACCTTCAAAACATGCGCAAATCAGGAGTGGCCCTGGATGAGGTTAGAAAATTTGCAGAACAATCAACGTGTGACGAGCGTACCTGATGGATTTGATGTTGCATTTCTGGATGTTTTTGTCAGGTGTACAACAACCTGGGCAGGACGTTTCCTCGCCGCTTTGTTCTGCCCCTTAACATCAGCATCAGTACTCCACCGAAAACAAACCTCAACACGCGACCCAACAGCTCTGCCACTGCAGTCTACCTGAACAAAAACAAGGTGTGTTCCTGACGGATTGTGGCGTGTTGGTCTTTAATGAGCTACAGTATTAAAATTTCACATTATATGTCACAAGTATTTTATCTCATTAAATGGTGGTACAAAGAACCCTTCAGAAGTCTCCAAGACGGCAAGAAGGTCCCGGGTTTGATCCCAGGTGAAGCAACTTACGTCCTCTCTGTGTAGAGGGTCTGAATGGGTTTACTCCAAGTACACTGCTCACGAAAAGTAGGAGATATTTTAATAATTAATTTTCTATTCATTAATGATTAATTTATTCTTCGTTAGGCAGCATGGTGGCTCAGTGGGTAGCACCACTGCCTCACAACAAGAAGGTCCCGGGTACTTTCTGTGTAGAGTCTGCATGTCCTCCTCGTGTCTGCATGGGTTTACTCTGGGTACTCCGGTTTCCTCCCACAGTCCAAAGACATGCCTGTTAGGTTAATTGATGTCTCTAAAAAAGTGGCTCTTAGGGTATGACTGTGAGCATGAGTGTGTGTGTGTGTGTCCTACGGTGGATTGGTGTCCCATCTAGGGTTGTTCCTGCCCTTGTGGCCAGAGTTGCCAACTGGCCCGTGACGTCGTGTGGATTAATCGGAAGACAATGAATGAATGAATAAATAATATTTAATTAATTAAAAACACAATTTTAGTGTATACTTTAGTTTTCACCCATAGTCCAAAAGTATGCAGTAGGTTAACTGCTTATGCTAAATTGACTCGACTGGAATATTTACACCACTGACAAAAATTGTGGGATATTTAATAAATATAAAATATGAATATGCCCTAATTTTTGTGAGCAGTGTATATGACTAGTCTTGATACATCCTTGTGTATTTACGTATCTTTGTGTGTCTGTTCTTTGTACAAACCGGATTCCAAAAAAGTTGGGACACTAAACAAATTGTCATTAAAAACTGAATGCAATGATGTGGAGGTGCCAACATCTAATATTTTATTCAGAATAGAACACAAATCACAAATCAAA
>JAVSBV010060710.1:0-10589 GCA_033117975.1 Parotocinclus spilosoma
CAGCATGCGAAGCATAATACTGTAAAAAA
Source organism: Parotocinclus spilosoma (assembly GCA_033117975.1). Lineage (NCBI taxonomy): Eukaryota > Metazoa > Chordata > Actinopteri > Siluriformes > Loricariidae > Parotocinclus > Parotocinclus spilosoma. Next base: position 30 of record JAVSBV010060710.1, read on the forward strand.
CAAGTTCTTACTAAATTCCAGTCAACGTTTGAAGAAATTATCCAGTGTTTAGCCACTTTAGCTGTGGCTAACTTGAGGCTTTTTTGTAGTAAATGGAAATGTTAGGCAACGACCTGTAGGTGGCAGTAGAGGGCTGGGGAAAAAACTCTGGAGTTTTTTGAGTAATTATGCCAGAGACGAAGAGTTCTTTCACGGATATTACATACTGTATTACATGCTGTACAATATGTTCATACTGTACAATACAATAATTTGTTTCGGTACTTTAGGATTTGGTCCGAATAAGCGGCTGGTCCCATTGACCGATGGTCCTATTAACTGGAATCGACTGCAAAAGAAGAGGACAGTTAGGGTTGTACTGATTACAATGCCAATAATAGCTATACCGATTGCTAAACATCCTTCTTTGAACCGATTGGCCTGGAACGCATTTTAGATGTAGTTTTGACACACACTTTTCAGTCTTTGCTTTTGATTCCCTGCACAGGTCTTAAACTCACTATGTGCAGTAAGACACATTATCTATCAGTCATATCAGCAGAGCGTTACAAATCTGTAAGATAGAAGTTGTCAGGCCATTGTGGGAGAAAAGAGACTCCTCTGTGCTTAATAATTACAGGCCAAACTCTAGTCTTTCATTTCTTGACAAAATTATTACGAACGCAGTGTCAGTCCTGTTAAGTGATTCTCCCAGTGCTAACCAGCCTAATGAAAATGCCTTTCAAAGCACTGAAACAGCACTTCTCTCAGTCTTAAATGATTTAAGAAATAACTAAGATATGGTACTATCTTTCTTTTGATACTTTTAGCCCTACAGCCCCAAACCAGAAAACTTGAGACAATGATTTTCATCATTACTAGTCCTAAATTTATTCCCATCCAACGTTTTTTGGTATGTGTCGCAGGTATAGGATAAATGGTTATTAATAATTGAAATGAGGTTGACCAGAAAAACGAATGAAATATCTTGAAATCATACTGCAATTAAATATAAGTTCATGTAATGAAAGTCACTATTTTTATTATTATTATTCGCATCTTCCATACTGTACCAGCTTTTTTTCTGATTTGGGGTTGTAAGTGCTGTTCCTGATACGGTTGATCATCAAATTCTTCTTAAGCAGCTAAAAGGTATAGTGGACCCCAATGGCCCCATAAGAAATTGTTACTATTAGGTTTCACTAAGAACCAGGGTTTCCGAAACTTCACTTTTGAGACCTTTGCTCATTTTATCCTCTATATGCCTCCACTTTCTGTTGTGATTATACCTTCAGTCACTCTAGTATCAAATGCTTACAGTCTATCTTGCATAGATTCTGGTAATATGTAGATGTCTAACAATTTTATGCAATTTTAACAGACAAAATAGAGAGATTATTAGTATTAATAGAAGTGTGGCACAAACCAAGAACATTTAGGGATTACTTAGGGGTTACAGACTTATTTGGTTCCCATGAATTTGGAGCCTGAGTAGTGTATTGTAAATTTAAGAGTCATGTTTTATAATCAGCTAAATTTTAAAATTCCAATTAATAATATCTGCAAATAAGTATTTTCATTTTAGCAATATTTAAAAGCTGTAATATTTTGATTGTTTTGCTGCTCAACGTTTGTGAAATGATTGTTAGAAATGTTGTAACCAAGCCTCTTCGTATCATCTTATAGCAGTAAGTGTGGATTCTGGTAGCCTAGTGGTTAAGGTACTGACCACCTTTGCCAAGCTGCCACAGTTGTGTCCTTAAGCAAGGCCCTTAACCCATGATTGCTTGAATTGTAAGACTGAGGGGTTACAGACTTATTTGGTTACCATGAATTGGGAGCCTGAGCAGTGTATTGTGAATTTAAGAGTCATGTTCTATAATGAGCTCAATTAAGAAAATCCAATGAATGATATCTGCAAAGCTGTATTTTCATTTTAGCAATATATATAAGGTTTAGGACTTCAAAACTTTACCAAATTCTACTCGTTGTGTAAAACTTACACATGTTTACCGTGCCTTCTGAATTCTGAATGATGCTGCATCTGAACCATGTGAGATCAGCTAATCACTTTACAAAAGCACTAAACTGGATATGTGTATCGTTAGAATGGATTGTAAGCTGTAATACTTTGATGGTCTTGCTGCTCAATGTTTGTGAAATGATTGTTAGATATGTTGTAACCAAGCCTCTTCGTATCATCTTATAGCAGTAAGTGTGGATTGTGGTAGCCTAGTGGTTAAGGTACTGACCACCTCTGCCAAGCTGCCACAGTTGGGTCCTTAAGGAAAGCCCTTAACCCACGATTGCTTAAATTGTAAGACTGAGAGTTGTAAGTTGCTCTGGATAAGGGCGTCTGCTAAATGCCGGCAATGTAAATGTAAGTATAGTATAGTCCCCAAAACATGACTGAAGAGTGGGGAAAGCTTTGAAATCCTCTCTTAGAGGAGAAGAAAACCAATCACTCACAAGGGACATTCAAAAAGAAGCTTAAAAAGATTATTTTCAAATCAGTATTTTTCATGAATCAAGCCTACAGGCCATCTTTCTCCTAAAAGTGATTATTGTTTTTTTTTTTTTATATAAATTCCATCTTTATTTTCATTTTTATCTTTTATTTCTAATTTGAAATGTTGTATTTTTTTATTGTACTTTGATTGCAGTGCTTTAACAAGCATTTTAATTTACTTTGTGCAATGATTATTGATCTCTTTGTTCTGTTTGTATAACTTATAAAAGGTCTTGTGTTTGTTCATATGCTCATGATGTGCAGGTGCAGGTGGATAAAATTGGTGGTAATACTGTGGAGTAAAATGATTTAAATTCCTGACGCCATTGAACCCATAGGCACTTCAGTAGTTTTTATTCCAGCAAAGACTTTATTCAGTTTTTCTCAGTGAGCAGAATTCATACTGTCTGTGTAGAAAGACCTTGGGTTTGTTTATTGTTTTTTGTGAGCAAAAAGCACCAGCACAGTTGGTTAAAATTCCTGATGTACATTTCATATTGTGTGTGCAAAATTTCTCCTGTCTATTTGGTAATGTGTTTGTTTTGTTATTAATTGATAACCTGTGGGCTGCTCAGTAGATTTTATTCCAGTAAAGGCTTTATCCGGGTAAGCTCAGTAGGAAGAATGTTCGTTGTTATGGTGTGTGCAGGTGTGTGTTTCGCTCTTTTATTCTGTTTTATTTATAAGCTTAGACAAATGTAATCTTTTAAATTAACAGTACTTTAATTGTTTCGGGCAGCACAGTGGCTCGGTGGGTAGCCCCGCTGCCTCACAGCAAGAAGGTTCAATCCCAGGATGGAGCAGTCTGGGCCCTTTCTGTTTGGAGTCTGCATGGGTTTACTCTGGGTACTCCAGTTTACTCCCACAGTCCAAAGACATTTGTGTTAGGTTAACTGGTGTCTTTAAAGTGGCATTTAGTGTTTGTGTGTGCCCTACGATGGATTGGTTCCATTCATTTTCATATAGAGAACTATGAATAGCTTCTTATACAAAAGGTGCTAAATAAAGACAACAATGATGATTATTATTAATATTATTAATACACATAAACTAAAGCATTAACTGCTGAATTAACTTGCATTTTCTTGGGTGTTAACTAAAATTAACTAATGCATTAAATAACTAATGTATTACCAGGTGCATTAGCTTTCATTAACTAATACATATACAGTCGATTCCGGTTAATTGGACCACCGGTTAATGGGACCAGCCGCTTATTCGGACCAAATCATAAAGTACCGAAACAAATCCTAGTATATACGTGCAATGTTATTAGCTTATTCGGACCAAAATTTTGCTTAATTGGACCAAAGAACGTGTACAGTATGTAATATCCGTGAAGAAACTCTTTGTCTCTGGCATGATTACCCGAAAGTTTTTCTCCCCAGCCCTCTACTGCCACCTACAGGTCTTTGCCTAACATTTTCATTTACTACAAAAAACGCCACAAGTCGCCACTTAGTCACTTAATTTAATAAGAACTTTTTTTACAGTATGACCTATAAAGTACCTATACATTGTGTTGTAGATGGTTTCGAAAAACTAGGTTGCAAATTTATTTTTCAATGAACAAAATTCGTAAGCAACAGTAGTTCTTTTTTGTACTTTCGCTATACTTGTAAATCTCACAATAAAGGTTAAATAAACATTTAATATGTTATATAGCACGTCCCGTATTGTAATATAGGGCATGTTTGTTTAATCGGACCAGCCAGATTAGGACCAAAACAATCGCGTCCCGATGTGGTCCGATTAACCAGAATCGACTGCACTAATAAACTACTGGATGTTGTCTAGTATGTTAATACAGTTCATTTCACTTTGTCAAGCTGTTTCCTTCTTAACACATTCTTGACCGAAAATCTGACAACCTGAGAGCCTCAGGACATAACCCCTTATGCAAAAAAACGCAAGCATTGTCATTCTAGTGTTAAAGTTGATCTGTTATTTAAGTTCTCAATAATTCACAATTAAATTTTTGGTGTAGCCAGTTTGTGCTGATTGTACTGGTGGCTTCTGAGCAATGTAGTGCCAACAGCTGCCATACTTACATGGTACAGTGTTAGTAACTTTTCATAATTACCCTATTACAATTAGTGAGCTTAAATAAAATGTTTTTACATCTTTTTGTTGTTGCTGTGTAACTGAATTCAGACTATTTGTACATGAGCGTGGGCAGGAAATCGTGTATTTGGAAACAGTTCCAATTGTGTATTGGAAACACACAAATCATTTTATTCAGTCGGTATAAAAAAGTGTAATTGGTTAATGTGTAAACTCGCTGTGCTTTGGGTTAGAAATCTTATTGGCTATGAGGACAGGACATTTATCATCATTATTAACAAAAAATTACAGCATTGCATCATTGTCATTCAGTTAGCTCCTGTGTGACTTGCTAAAATTAATTGTGAAGAAGATCTGAGACTAAGGGAGTTTCTCTGCATGTGTGTACGCTTGTTGAACGCACACTCTTAAGCAGAGTAGCGAAAAAGTAGTGTACATGTAGGTTACATGGCACAGAATGAGGATGTGAAGAAAATTCTGTTTAATAAGCATGTCTTTATAGTTCTAAAGAAGATGACTTAATGGGCAAAGGCACATAGGTAGATGGTGAAAAAATAATATGGAAAAAGAGAACTAAAAAAAGTTTAAGTCATTTATATAAAACTCTTAACAATATACATTGCCCCGAGGCAGTTTTTTTACCCCAAATGAGCTAAGTCTATGGCCCAATTGAGCAAGCTGACAGTGGCAATTAAAATATCCTTGAGATCCATTAAGAAGAAACTTTTAAGAGAAGTCAGGCTAAATTGAAAAAACAATTTATCTTCTAGTTAGACCAGACAACTTCATTAAGTGAAGAGTCCTTGTCTAACTGCATATACCAATCAGTAGTGAGGTCAAGGGCAGGTACTACTTAAATCAGTATTAAATTCTCAATAATTTGGATTTCAGTAGTGTTTTCGTGTGTTCTAGTATAGGCTCTAAACCTGATGTTCTTTATCACTTGTTGGGATGAACCAATCACCAAAGATGTGGAATTAACCAATGAAGAACTTGCTGTATTTACTAAAAGACCGGCATAGGTGCCCATAACTGCCCTTGTGTAAAAACATTCAACAATGGGATCGTCATCAATACTTCAGTTCTGCAATCAGTCTTGCGACAGTGATAATTTTCACTTTTCGTGGTATTGTTTTATTGCGTTTTTTGCTTTAGAACACCAAGCCCAAATCATTTACACATGAACTATATTGGTGATCATCACTCAAATAGTCACATGCTCATGCTCAGTTACGTTTTAATGCAATCTGAGGTGAGGCAGACTTCTCAGCTTCTACACTTTATTATTTCATTCCCAGGAATTACATCTAAACTTTCTCTGTTTCTGATTTCAACAATAAAAATGAACAGTATCATATTAAAAATGTAATTTATATACAACATTTTTGTTTAAAAAAAAAATATTTGTTTTAAAAGTTGATTTCACGTCTCAGATAAAGACAAGTTATAAGTAATTGTATACAAGAGAGAAAATTCATCCATCCATTTATCATCCTCTGCTTAATCCACATGGGGTTGCGGGTCATCCGGTGCCCACTTGGCAATTCTGGGTGCAAGGGCAGGAACAACCCTAGACGGGGCACCAATCCATCATAGGGCACACACACACACAGTCACAAACTAAGTCACGCGAAGGTGAGCTCAGACGCGCATGTAACGTGGGAAAGCCATGCCGGGTATAATTCAAACGCGCAGCCGGGTGGCCACTCTAGCCGGGGGGCGAGCGTGGCGACGGAGGAGCATGAACTCAGGCGTGCGAGGAGCACACGAGCATGGGACAGGTGACCCTCAAAGTGCCCCTAAAAATGCTAAACACCTCCTGAAGGTGTGCGTAAGGGTGCAAGGGCGCCAGTGGTCAAGCGCACAAACCGAATGGAGACGACCTGGCACCGAACAGCACTAATACCCACACCTTAATAGCAGGAGAAGCAGCTGTTCGAAATCAGGTCGTAAATTGGACACTGGATATAAACTGCCTCACCGTTAGCTCTGTAATGGCGACGGGCGAGGACGGCCGAATGCTCCGGGGCGAAGGTAGGAACCCTAACAAAAACCCCATCATCTCAAAATTCGACATGATTGCAAACCCTATCAACTGTGGTCAGGCATGTCATTTTTAGGGAATATCTATAATATAGTATACTAATTTAGTATCTCCTTTCATCTCTCGCTTTGCATTTGTCTGGATGTACGTCATTTGTTTTATTATACGTTCACAGCACTTTGATTTGAAAATGTACTGTAAGTAAAATTTTATTTGCAGCATTTTATGTTGTTTAATAAATACATGGTAAAATAATTGGGATCTTAAGAAAAGTTTAATTTGAGCTACAGAGTACCATTTAAAGATTTAGCATGCAGTTTTTTGGGGGCAAATTTGCCCAACATGACCTGATATTTATTTTTCACTTACACATGCTATCTCAATTCATTGTACTTAATAAGAAACATAAACAGATGCAAATGCATGGGCTGCTTTTACTCTATTTAATACAATTGAGGATAAAGTAATGGGGATCCTGCATCCCATCCAGGGCATGCTAAAGCATGTGTCCTGTATTCTTTGGGATAGACTCTGATCAGGACAGCAATAAATAAGAAATAAGATATAAATAAAAGAATTATGGCAGCATGGTGGCTTGGTGGGCAGTACTGCTGCTTCACAGCAAAAAGGTCCAGTGTTCTTTCCCAGGGTGGATCGGCCTGGGTCCTTTCTGTGTTGAGTCGGCATGTCCTCCCCTTGTCTGCATGGGTTTACTCCGGGTACTTCTTTGGGTTTCCTCACACAGTCCAAAGACATTTGTGTTAAGTTAATTGGTTTCTCTAAAATGACACTGTGACAGTGTGCGTGGCTGTGTGTGTGTGCATGCGTGTCCGCTATGATGGAATGGTGGCTTGTCTTGGGTTGCCCTTTTGCCCAGATTAAGCAGAAGAAAATGAATGAATGAATAAATGAATTAATTGGTGCACTGAGACAATATAATCCCAATGGCTTAATATAAACTGGAAAACTATTTCTGTAATGTTCTACAGGTTGAATACTGAATATTATCTTAAATGCCTGCAGTAACCACCCCCTCCACAACTGACCTTTGAGCCTTCATTCCTCCTTCATTCCTCCTTTCAGCCTTTGAGTCCGTGTATGTCACTGGTGAAATGGTCAATGAAAGAAGAATGGAGTTTTCCAGATTTCACTCGAGCACCAAGCTAGCATTTCCAATGAATATATCAGGCTAAATAGTGAAATATCAAGTCATGCATTTAATTAAAAACGACCTGTGTTAGAGAACAAACAGTGATCAAAATGATCAAATCAAAATAATTGCATTTTAAAACTATTTACTGAAGTAAAAAAATATGCCTGGAGCAGCTAGCATGTGGTGATTTTCTTTTAGAGTGCAAACCAGAGATGAAAGGCCACTGAGCTTTAGTTTGACTGATCTTATGTAAAAACACATCATGGCCGATCAGGGTTTAGGTTAAACCTAACACAAACTGTCATCCAGACAAAAAAGAAATATCAAAATACAGTAAACAACGACACAAGTATAATAAACATTGCACAGTCATTATATTCACATTTTGTTACGTTGTCTTTATTTTGCCCCAGGGTTGTTTATGCCAGACGATAAAGTTAATGTGTTGTTATTTGTAAGACGATGTCATTGAAGACCTATTACAAAAAATGCAATTATAAACTAAACATTAATCACACAAAGATGATGTTCCTTTTGTTCCTTAAGAGTCATTGCAAAACTTCAACCTTTCCCATAAGGTTTCCCATGAGGGAAATGGCACTATTAAAGTTCATTTCAGCATACAGAAACATGTGGTTCTAACATTTAAAGGGTAGGGACACTGACAAGTAGCGCCATTTGTTTGTTGGACTGTTATGCATCTTGGCAAATAATTTAACAGCTGGTTGGTGGTCATTTATACATCATTATATTAGTGGATAGAGGAGCATGCCCACACAGCCCTATTCATATTAATGATCCTGTATGAGAGCATAAGACATAACCAGGTCATTTATCTAATAATATGTGTTTAGATTTTTCAATCTGAGTATCGCTTTATCGCTTTTAAATCAGGTCCCTGATCATAACGTTACACAGTGCCAGCTTATACATTGCTCATATATATAATATATAATATATCAATATATATATAAATGCCATCTGACAGTCATTTGACTCCCTACTACTACTAGTACTTTACTTAGGATTTACTTAAAGTTAAATGTTGAAAGTTTTTACAGTGTGATATTGCATTGCCTGTTCTGACAATTAGTGTTTTTGGGTTGTACTTTGCATTGCATTGGTTGTGTGCAGTTACTGGTTTATATTTATATTATATCATATGTGTTATATTTTGGTCTTACATTATGTGTGTATGTGTGGTCGTTAATGTGTGCTTGTAAGTGAAGAACCACAGATTTGTGTATTTTCTCTAAGGGGTAAAATGTATTCCAGTTTAGGAATCGGCTGCATTGTTTCACTAATGTTTTCAGCTGTATCTGTGATGCATTTACATATCGTTTGCATGCCGTTTTTTCTTGCCAATACCCTTCGTATTTAAATTGCAGAAGCATAAAAAGACTGTGACCATGGTAATGTCCTGATAACAACCATTTTGACAACAGCCTATTTCACACAATGTATGTGGTCATTAAACGGTACATACCTGCACTATTTACTTGAGGAATTGAACATGATAATTTAAGCTACAGAAATTACCACAAAAAAGGAAAAAGCCACAAAAACACATACTAAATTTCTCTAGATAACAAGATAATGATCCAAAACATACCTCAAGTTCAGCCTTGAAGGTCATAGATTTTAATGGCCTTCACATTCCCCTGACATGAATGCTATATATATAAAAGCACTAGTTAGAATGACACATGCAAGGAAGGGTGGGGGAAAAACAGCACAGTACACTTGACTGCCATTCCATTTAAAATGTTAAATTAACCAAATAACCAAAGGAAAATATTTAATTTGACATTTTTCCCATTATGTTAACGTTTTTTCGTTTAGGTAATGAACAAAGTAAATATTGAACTGTGCTTGTCGAAGTGGCAGGTATTCAGTTGTAGGAGACCTGCCAGAATAAAGCCCCTCATGCACGCTTTGAGTGTCCATCTGACACTATTTGGCAAAAATAAACAATTACAGATCTCTAACATCTGTCGTTAGGTGACCCAGGGTTTTATCTCCCAGGCACCTAGATCTAACACGGCAACATCTGGTGTCATAGAAGATAATCTGTTCATAGGATAGATGAGATAGAAACACAACTGTAGTGTTAAATCAGATATTAACACTGCAAAAAAACAAATAGCATCGAAGATTGCATAGTTTCAATGATTGTATTCTTCTTTTGTGAAAAATACTCATCAGATTTAATATACTAGGTTTCATGTCATATATTTGGTAAAAACTAATTAAAACTTAAAAAAAATTGATGTAAGTGCAGCCAATATACAACACGATCTATACATACCTTAAAATGCCACCAGACAACAGTCTGCTGTCCCTGATGCCAGTGTGAACTGAAAATGCACACCAGGATACATTTTTTGGACAACTGACCAACCGGTAAATGAAGAGGCCAGAGCATGCACTCTCCCTCATCACACAACAAAATAAATCCAAGCACTTCCCAGCAAGCTGTGAGCTGTTTATTGGAAGACCATCTATATTTGGATCACTGATCAGTCAAAGTCAAACTGCAAAGTCAAATTTATTTATTTATATAGCACTTTTTACCAGAGCATTGCATCAAAACAGTTTTACAAATATCAAGACGAAGAAAAAAACCTTTGAAGGATCATGACTCAAGTAGTTGGCAGTTGGCAGCCTATATGTTATATATAAGAAATCAAACAATACAACTGGAGTAATTACACTGGTTAACAGCCAAAATGTTTTAACTAATTTTGGGGTGCTGAGATTGAAATTGATGCTAAAATTTTAAAATTGGCTTTACTTTTCATGATATAGACG
>JAVSBV010060721.1:0-10589 GCA_033117975.1 Parotocinclus spilosoma
CACACACACACACACACACACACAGACACACACACACAGACACACACAGACACACACAGACACACACAGACACACACCAATTTAGAGTAATCAATTAACCTAACACACATCTTTGGTCTGTGGGAAGAAACAGGAGTACCCGGAGTAAACCCACGCAGACACAGGGAGGACATGCAGACTCCACACAGAAAGAACCCAGGCCTCTCCACCCTGGGATTGAACCCGGAACCTTCTTGCTGTGAGGCAGGGGTGCTACCCACCGAGCCACCGTGCTGCTTTTAAGTATGCATTTAAGTATAATTTTTACATCACATTAGCACAAAAGATTATGTGACTATTGATACATCTGGTCAACAACCTGTTTTACAGATCATAATATGTTTATTAAGCAATACATATCTGCACTGGTATTGTACAATACACAGCTTTTACATTATATCAAAAATTTATAACTACTATATAAAGAACACAAGAACAACTTGTTTGTTATCCTGTGTTCACACTAGAAAGTGGCAATGAGACAGACTAGAATTTATTTCATATACAGAAGCACAAGTTGTCATTTGAGGAACAGTTCCAAGTGACAGAGAAAAAGCAAGAAGCGATTTTAATAGAAAAAGTGGTTTCTAGACTCTGGTGCAGAAGCTTTTATTAAACACAAAGTCGAGTAAAGAGCACTTAACTATAATGAGGAATAAAGCATACAGCTGTCTAAGCAACATGTTGAGTGATCTACAACTCTAGACTGAAGCAGCTAGTGGCAAGAAGAGTCAGAGAGCGTAGAGAGGGTGTGTCAGCGTGCAGCATGATCAGCATGCAGTCAACTAAACCATTGTGCTGAGAAATGACTCAATAAGACGGTAATCAGTGAGTGCATCATCTATTATATTATTATGTTGTTTTAATGATGCGTGAGCTGACAGAGTATGTTATTCACTCTACAAATAAAAACAAACAAAAAAAAACCCCGCCTTAGCAGTTTACATACATCTTTCTCAGTCTCCTCATTAGAACACAACCAGAAAAAAAAAGGAAAACAGGAAAAAACTGCAAAAACAGGTTCTATAGGCAACAGTGGAAAGTACACTGCTCACAAAAAGTACTGAATATTTAATTATGGGATATTTCATTTGGAAATATCCCCTATTTTCTGTAAATATTTAGTTTGACCTTCCTTTACACTTGAGTATCTGGCAACTACATTAGAATGCTAAGGTTACCCATCTCCAGTCCGAAGAAGCTTGATCAGGAACGAATATGGATGGTCTTTTTGGAACAATACCAGCAAATAAACCACTTTTTTTGGAAACCTGCAGTGCGCACAAAGCAAACTAGAGTTCGACCTAAAAGCACGAGTGGTTAAAATGAATGAACACACTGCACCTGGAGACAAAATACAGACAGCGCCAGCCTCACAAATTAAGTAGTTAGGCTTAATTGCTCACTCATGGTCACTCCCATGGAAGCGCTGAAAAAAAAAAATGTTGCTATAAAGCTGGTAATCAGCAAACTGTGCAGGAAATCAGACAACTTGATAACTAACTAATTTCACCATCTGCAAATTATCACCTTCTGCAGTTTATGGCAACAAATTTGACTTCAGTGCTTCAGTTTTAATTAATTAGAGATGCACCAATAGCAATTTTGCTTAATATCTAAACTTTAAACTTTAAACTTCTACCATTAAAAAAGTGGCAGCAGCTGATGGCGTGTTTCTGACTCTGCACTCTCAGCAGAGTTAACTTTAGCTTTGTCTAGTTCCACATATGCAGTAAGTGGTTTAAATGTCTTGTGTGTTTACAGTTCTTTCTCCGCTGTTTACTGTCGTCACACACTTACTGAGAAGGACTAGAATGTTGTAGACATGGCTGTAACCCAAATAACACAATATCACTACTCCCTTACTCGTACTGCACTATAAAAGAAGAGACTCTTAAGTGCAATTTGTAGCACACTTTAAATCGAACATGTCCTCGTCAGTCGTGACAATGACACAGAGAACCCGGTGCATTTCTAGTTTTAGGTAAATAAGACCTGCTTCCCATTAGGGCTGTGCCACATGGTATCGTTCGCGATAATACTAGCATAATTTTTTTGTACGATATAAAAAAACGATATCACAATATTGTGATATTCGGACGTCTTTACATGATGACGTAATGGATAAGTATTAAGTACGGCGTACTTTCACTACGTGACTCGTAGGTAAAGAAACAGATATGGCAGAAAGTGGTTCTGTGGTGGAGGACTTTGCCCCAAAAAGGGGAGCGACTTCGGTAGTGTGGAGGTGGTTTTGGTACAAAATATCAGATGTACAACAAACCCCAGTGATACGTAAGCTATAAAAAAGGTCTGCAACAACAAAAGGGGGAAACTAATCTGTTTCACTACCTCGAGCAGAAGCACAAAGCGAGTATGAGAAAAGTCAACAATGCTGCTGGGTGAGATATTTTAAAGAACAAAATCTATTTTGTTGTAATTTTATGTTGTTGAAATATATTGCCAAATATATCGTTATTGTAAAAGTACCCTAAAATAATATCACAATATTTTAGGGTACTTTAACAATAACGATATATTTATACAATAACGGCCATATCGCCCACCTGTACTTTCCATACATTTAAAGATACTCCATAGTTATTACCTTTGATGTCATTATAAAGCAATAATTAATAAACTATTAACAAGAGCAAGGTTATGCATTGTGAAACTGTGAAAAGTTTCATCTCATTATAGTTATCGATATAATCAGAGAAATAGATATAATGTTTTGTTTATATTTCACACCCTTAGTAATAGCATGTGTGTCCGTATCTAAGCTACTAAGTCATTATTGTTCTTTTTTCAGTACAGGAAAACACAATGCATGTGGCAATCGCACTGACGTGGTGGAAAGAGATTGGGTGAATAGTGGTCATTCATTTAAGCCAGCAGACTATGGCTAAGCACATAAATACAGTCATCTCTTCCTGTAAATATGTTGTGGAATACATGGCCAAAGAACACCTGTCACTCTAATTCAATGACATCACACTACTCATGGTGCTGCTTTATTTACTGGTCAACTTTTAAGACCGTCACATAAGTTAAATCATAGAGATTAATATTAAGCTTATGGATTTCCAACATTCACTACAGATAGATGGACAGATTCTGTTGCTTCTGTTGCTGACTGACAATGCTGTAATCCTTATCTTCATCTCACAGACTTGCCTGGCAAGTTCATGTACAACTCTCTGTTCTACTCTCCCCTGTAAAATGAGTGCTTTTGTTTGTTCCACTGTTATTGTGGGTCAATCAGGCCTTCTCATTCTAACTTTAACAGGAGCTCTTGCACACTCAAGTCCAGTCCCCTCCTCTCTACTATTTATGTCCCAGCTCCAATACCAAAAACCCACACACAACTTCTCTATCATTTTCTGAGAATCTGGGACTGTTAGTGTAAATCAAGCAGACACCTCAAATCTCCTTTTACATTAGGAGACATCACAAAGAGTAGAGCTGCTACAAAATAGTGTTCTACTTTAAAGAAATCTCCAGCCAGGTCTTTAGACTTAAACAGAAAGAATAAAGAGCCAGAGTGCATAGCTGCCAACTGGGTTAATCTCAAAGCCTGCCAGTTGGTCAGCTCAATTAAACATGATGCTTGTCCCCAAAGACACTGAACTGGGAACAACACATAGATCACACTTGGCTTTGTGAATATGTGAATGTTGGGAGGACGGGATCATTTCTAATACTTTAAGCACAATATGCATCGCTAAAAAGTCAGATAGGTTCTTATCGAAGATTATTTACATTTATTTATTACATTGGGAAGGCAGAAAAAGTCCATGGACAAAATGTTTATATGCAAAAGTGAAAGACTGTGCCTACCTTCTTTAAGGCTATAATATGCATGTCTCCCGTAGTACAGCCTCAGAGGCTGCTTATCTTCAGTGTTGGTTGGTTGCTCCTCAAAAGAGGATGTATCAAATTGAAAGCAGTGGTTGGTGTCCAACATTGCTGAATCCAGTACTGTTGCTATTTTACCTGACTCAGCATGGACATTAAGAAAGCGAAGAGCAAAGACAATATTGCCGCTGTTGTCTTGAGGTATTAAATATCTCACACGGCGTGAATCACAGACAAAAGTGCTCCATAATGGAAATAAATTAGAAACTTTAAAAACGTGTCAACTAGGAAGTTCAAAACAGACAGGTTCCACTTCTTCTGTACAGTCAGAATTATACATCCATATCTGCTTCTCTTTCTTCCCGGACTTTCCTTTACTCTTGTAAGATGGACTGTATGTAAAAACACACCGACTGGAACACAGAAAGTCAACCTTTGAACTGCTACAAGCAGGAAAAAGACAACTTGGACTACACTCTCTATTCTAGCAATACACATGGGCTGAGGAAAGCATTGCTGAGTACCAATGACTGCACTGTCCACTTCAGCTGTTGCCACTCTTTCACTCATTACAACCTACAATCTTCAACTTCTCTCTCTCTCTCTCTCTCACCACCCCCCCCACCGCCGCCTCCCAGCTCAAATTACATCAACTCACTAGTACAGAACCAAATCATAATTTGAGCACAAAAACTAGCACTGTTATCAACGCCAACAATGAAACCTTTGTAGTCATATTTTCCATGTTCTAGCATTAGTGAAAATAACACACCCTGCAACGACCCTGCGGCATGAAAATTGTTAACACAGAAAGGCAGTCAGTTCGGACACCGGATATTAATGGCCTTTTCATAGTTCATATTACAGGAGGCATTTACAGGCTGAGCTCATGCTTTTCTCATTATGTTGCATGAGACAGAAAAGCAACCTGTTGTGTATACTACCAGCAACACACTAAGCAGCGGGAAGAAGGTCAGTGAATGAATGGGAATCTCCCTCTGACCTTTGCATATCTGACATGGGCCAAGGTACATGAGTTTGGGGAACACATCCAGGTCTTGACAAGCATCCATAAGCACTCAATCCTTTGCATGGCTCCTGCAAAACTCACCCCAGCCCCACCCCCTTTGGGTATCCTCCCAGTTTTAAATAGTAAGGCCAGCTGGTCAAAGGACTCTATATTCAGCTTAGTATCACCTGTGCAGGCGCTGGGTAGAGTTACGTAAATCCTTGCACTGAGAAACCCACAATTATGGGTATTCCACAAAACACAAAATAAAAATAATAAAAAAACAGGTTGATAAACAAGTCAATATTGGTTGTTTGAAAGTATATTCATAACGGGTCTTGATTATCATAATTTGTATGTGGGGGTAAAAAACAGCTCCGATTTATGTTTATGTTTAATCAGAGGGTAAAGTCATACTGCCACATACAACATTAAAGGCAGTGAAACGGTATCACTTTGAGTAGACTCAAACTCAGTATGCACATGAGAAATTAATTATTTAATACTAAATTTCAAGGTTTATCACATTTTTATGAGATTATTGGCAGGTTTTGTTGAATCTCACTTCATCCTTCCACCATTCTGGTTTCTGCTAAATAAACCCATGTCAGAATGGTGAAAGGATAAAGTGAGATTTAACACCTTGGCAATCAGTGAGTGTGTTTACATGTACTTAATAATCCCATACCCGCAGAAAATCTAATTTTGTCTGTAATCCTCAGTAAAAGCTCTGTGTTTACGTGGTCCAGGCAATCAGATTTCTACTTCACAAACAGCCAATAATCTTATAGAAAATTGAAAAATTTCTAACTGATACTTCGACAAACATGACGCCACCTTCATGACGTTTAACTCCAAAGTTGACAGGTGCAGATTATAATCGATTATAATCAGGTAACGAGGAGTAATTTAATTAATCCAATTACTAGGATAAATTGATCGGATTTCTTAATCTGATTTCTAGATCGGAGTACTGCAAAAGACCACTAGAATATTAATTTATTGGAATCTGATTGTAATAGTGATTAATAAATATCTCCACAAATAAAGTACACCATACGGGTCATCCAAAACTACTAGAATTCACTGCTCACAAAAATTAGGTGATATATCAAAATGAATACGAAGAGGATCCCACAAGAACTGCTGGACAATCTGATCTGATCAATGGCAGCTTGTTTCGGCAGTCTTGGGTGATCATACACCCTACTGAACAGTCAATGTATGACACTGTCATACAGTTTAACATTCTTCTGTTCACCCCCATTTATATATCACCTGCTACTCAATCATGATAATTGAGTTTGATTGATACCAGTTGATACCGCCTCTTAGCTGCTAATTACTTAAAGTTTGTTAGTCTAAAATGTGTGAAATATTAAAAAGACTGTTTATATTCAAAGACAGCCCAAATGTTATAATTATGAATAATAATGTTACTTTATTTAAGGAAATTCGGTTTGTGAAAGTGAATAATTTAAGTTAGTTAGCATAAAATCTGTCACCATACTACAGTGTGACAGAACAAGTGCCAAATGCAGAAACTTTGCCATGTAAAACTAACTATAACATGAAACATTTATTCGGAGATAGAAAAGACTACAAACACCACTGTCAGTTTCATTAACAAGGTACATTTGGATAACAGATTTTGACTGAACTTAACTGGTACCAGCGTACCTGATTTAGGAGACTATCCAAGACATTTGTCAAACTACTGCTGCTGCTAGTAATCTAATACTAAATAAGTCATGTTAAACCAATCAATCAAATATCTAGAGACTCATGTTCTACTTATCAATTTCAAATTTGAACTGAAAATACAAATGGCTACATTCTGGGGGCATGTATGTAGAAATGATGCACCGCTCCATTAAAGGGGATTGCAAGTCTACAATTTACAAGGTTACATAATATTTGCTATATTTCCACTCATACAATAAAACAATTAAATAGTTTAGGTGCTTTCATCACCTAACTCTTAGGTAAAAAAAATCAAATTAAGTTGGTTCTAAGAAAGTGCAGTTGTTTTACAGATTTGTAGTGTGATGACAGTTTTAGGTAGGGGTGGGTGATATGAGCTGAAGTTCATATAATATTTTTACTGTCACTATGATAACGATATAATGTCCAGATATACCAAAAAAGAAACAAAAATACATGAAACCTTATTATTTTGTATTATTAACCACCTCTAAAACCATTCAAAAGTAGCCATAATAAATGTCAACTTAAATTCAAAACATAAGAGTGAGTAATTTCAGTAGAAAATCTTGTTTTTGCATGTGTTGACAG
Organism: Parotocinclus spilosoma; assembly: GCA_033117975.1. Classification (NCBI taxonomy): domain Eukaryota; kingdom Metazoa; phylum Chordata; class Actinopteri; order Siluriformes; family Loricariidae; genus Parotocinclus; species Parotocinclus spilosoma. The sequence goes on from JAVSBV010060721.1 coordinate 7,202, forward strand.
TTGATGTGCATTTTGTCCTGTGTGCATGGCTGGATGTTTCATTGTTTCTGGGTATATTGCTTTAACAAAGGTATACCGTGCAGAATAAATCCATAGTGTGGAATCTAGACATGTTGTACTAAGGCCTTGAGCTTGACTGCCTATTTAAAGCCCAGGGTCATACAATTTTCTTGTCCACTTCAATAACAGTATACCTCCAAACCTTAGATTTAGACCAGTCCTCATAGCATATGCCTCCATTCATCTAAGTAACAACATGAATCCTCCAGCTCACAGGCGCTTAACAAATGCAAGTTATTAGCTGGTTATTTCTGCGTCATCTGGATGCTGCTGACTCCAGCCCCAAGCTTATTAAACCGTCTTACTGAAATACTGATGCCTGTATCATAGTTCCACTCATCAAAAGTGTCCAGATGGTGCCTTGCCTATGTTCACATTAATGCAGTGTTTTAATAATTTCACTGATTTCAGCGCCGACTGTTGGGTCATGTTTGGTTTACCATTTTGTAATAGTAACCCAAAATGTTCCAAAGACATAAAAAACAACAACAACAAAAAAAACATGCCGTCTCATAAATCATATCACTTTTCTGCAATATGTATGACTGAAATCCAAACTGTCCCATTTAGGCCACCGTTACTAGAAGTGAGCAATCTTAACATTACAACATTCGGCTGTTGAAACAGACGTCTACAAAATAAACTCATTTCACCATCATAAATATAAATAAACAAAGTACATTAAAAGAAACTGTTTAATAGTATAAGTATATGAATATAATAAGTATATGAGGTCGGATGTGTCCTGTCTGATTCCAGAGTGATGGGCATGTCAGCGTGAGAAGGAAAGGGCATGAAACCATGTACTCATCATACACAGTGACCACTATACAAATATGTGGAGGCAGTGTTATGATCCAGGGTTTCAGATTTATGCTTGGCAATGTTATTTGACAATAAAATAAAGTCAGCTGAGCATCTGAGCGATGCAGGGTGACTGATCAGGTTACCACATCGACTGACTTCCCTAATGGCACAGGCCATGCCAGGGAAACTATGCCAAGATCCATCAGGCTTCAATGAGCATCACTACACAACCACAGCGTTCTGAAATCTTGGTGCTGGAGACGACTTCACAGTGTGGCTCAACTGGCTTAAGTCATTATCAACACAAGATCTCACAAGCCAACATGCAAGGTGAAAATAAAATAAAACATTCTTGAAACAGTAAATGCATACAGTAACCAAAGCAGCCCAACACAATATTAGTGTGTATGGAGTATTTTTGGACAGGCAGGGTATATTATTGCTGTTCAATATGCGTTTTGAGACAATTTTGTACTATAGTGTGCAACCAATTTTTATTTGACTTACAAACAAGTAAATAAAAACCACAATCTCCATTTCCACATGGCTGTTCTAATAACTCCAGGGATTCCAAGGGTCAAGTGCAGCCGGCAGACAGTCTTTAATTGGCTAGTGACATCACTCTTAAAAATACATTATTTATTGCTTGCCGGCATGTTGTCTCTTTTTCTTTTGGGACGCTTGAGGTCCAGACCGGCTGATCACCACATTGATGATGTGTAACATCTTGAATGTCACAACTAGAGTTGTCAACCATTACCCAACACACACAATGCAGTTGAGGGTGCAACACCACTCCTTACTTTATGTGGGATGTCTCTTCTGGTAAGTCTGGTTTGAGTTCCATAAAACATAAAATACAATAGACATGAGAAATTCTGACGGAAGACCCTTGACATGTTTTAAAGATGCAGTTTAGCAGCAGTAACTGCGGTAGCATTAAATCCAGTAGTTAAACGTTTGTTCTGTTAAAGTTAAATGAGTTTGGGTTTTTTTCCTATTTTGAATACAATGATTTGCATAATTTATTAATAATATTTATGGAAAGAGAGATGGGGCCCTTTGGTATATTGATACAGCCCAATCTGGCCCCTGGTCCAAGTTTGGATACCCCCGTTATAACTTCTTTGTGATTAAGTTTTACTTCATTCCAATGCTTTAATTAACAAATTTGATCTAAAAATCATAGGTTAATTGCTAATGCAAGTTCTAATATGATGGCCACCCATTCACATTGTTACCCATATTGGAAAGTCCCGAAAGCTTATCAGAGCTGCCCATTAGTTAGAATAATTAAGCTCATGATCAGACCTAGATGCTTACAAGCATTCAGGCACCACCTTGATTAAACAGAACACTATTACAAGAAACAAAGTCCACTACGTAACCCAGACGGAAAAACAAAGTACATGACAGGCAGAAATGTATTGTGAAACCTATATAAAATAAAATGACGGGTTTAGCCACACCTGGTTAAACTACACTTTTGTTCTTTTCTAAATGCTCCAAGGCCCCTGCAGGGCTGTACAGGTAAACCTAAAGGTAAAATAAACCTTATTTTTTTAATTAATTTTCAATAAATGATTAGCAAGTCAATTAAATGTCAAGACATTTCATTTTTTGGGAGAGGCTCTTATCCACAGAGACTTACTGACACAATCTTTACAAGGTCCAATCCAAGAAACTGTTAACTTGTCAGCTGCCTAGTATCTTAACTGCTGCACACCCACTGTTCTTACATAAACAATAGATCCTTTAGTACACACCAAGGTTTATTACTATGCGTGTATTTTCTGTTATGTTTATAACATGCTACATTCATAGGCCAAACTAAATGAGATTGTTTCCTTCAAAGACAAACAGTATCCAAATCTTTCAATACAGAAGACTGTAATTTTATCCAAGTTTACATTTGGTTACATGTGGAATTCTGTCCTAATACCTTTGGCCACATATTTATTTGTGTTCCAATACTTCACAATAGTTGTAATGTCTGGTTAAATCCCAATCCCAATTCTAATTAGGTTGGGACGTTGTGTAAGACATAAATAAAAACAAAATACGATGACTTGCAAATCCTTTTCAACCCAAATACAATTAAATACACTACATTATTGTTTGTTTGTTTTGTTTTTTTTGCCAATATTCACTCAAGCAAATGTTCCAAAGAAGTGGACAGAGGCATGTTTACCACTGTGTTACATCACCTTTTCCTTTAACAACTATCAGTAAACATTTGGGAACTGAGAACAATAATTGTTGACGCTTTTTGGTGGAATTCTTTCCCATTTTTGCTTGATGTTCAACTTCAGTTTGCTCAACAGTCCGGGATCTTCGTTGTCGTATTTTGCGTTTCATAATGCACCACACATTTTAAAATGGGAGACAGGTCTGGACTGCAGGCAGGTCACTCTAGTAGCAGCACTCTTTTACTATGAAGCCACACTGTTGTAAAATGCAGAATGTGGCTTGGCATTGTCTTGCTGAAATAAGCAGGGACGTCCCTGAAAAAGACGTTACT
>JAVSBV010060732.1:0-10588 GCA_033117975.1 Parotocinclus spilosoma
GTGTGTGTGTGTGTGTGTGTGTGTGTGTGTGTGTGTGTGTGTGTGTGTGTGTGTGTGTGTGTGTGCATGCGTGTGTACATTCGCTAAGCCAAACTATTAAGGCCGCACACAAACCCAGTAACAAATAACACTGATATATTATTAATTCATCACAAGCAGTAAGTGAACAGTTGGTTCTCATAGTCGACATGTTGGATTTGGGAGAAATGTCCAGCTAACTTTAACAAGGGACAGTTTGCTCTGCCCAGATGACTGAGTCGGAGCATCTCCAACAAGCCCACTGCTGACTGCGAGCAATTACTGGCAGTTGTCTGTGGAGCGCAAAACTATGAATCGGTGACAAGGGTGTTGGCTTTCAGATGTATGAGAGCAATGAATCCTTTCCCTTCTGGTACGAAAGCACTAAAGAGCTACAGTGGCCTTGTTGTGTTGGTTATGGAAGGAATATTTCAGAAAACACAGTGCTGTGTATGGAGGCTTTTTAGTGTGCTCACAGTGCTGCCCCCTGTCCACCATAGAAGGTATCCACAGTGGGCATGCAAGTGTCAGAAATGGACCATGGAGCAATTTAAAGGCCATCTGGTCAGTCTAATCTTCAGTGATTGAAACCAGTACTGGTTTGTGTCTGGGTTCTAAAACCGCCAGTCCAAATCCATTTTAAAATAAAAGTATCGCAGTAAAATTAATTGTTTTGTCAGGATTTGTTTAGCTACCTTTAGGGTTACACCTACTGAACTGTAAACATTTCCTTTAGCTAGTGTGGCTGTAGCTGATGATGGAGGAACAGCTTGGGTGGAGCTTAAGCAGAGGAATTGTAGTGTGTGGCCTAGAGCTGTTACCAGAAGACAAGCTCAGAAAAGAGGAGATGTAGTTACCCGTAGTTAAGAGCATAAAGTATTTTACCAGACCACAATGCTTGAGACTCCAGCAGCATTAGCTATAGCAACATAGCTAGAAAGGAAAGAACCAGAAGGTAACAGCACAGGGGGATCACATGAAACTTTAGCAACCCACCACCTAAGCAATCAACAAACCTAAATGATCGCATTTGAGAGGCAATGCAGTAAATAAACAAAAAATGCTAAAATATTTTGTTACATTTATTTAGATTGTTTTTTATCTTCTTTTAGGATTTGCGTGAAATCGTGATGATTTAGATTCTATTTATGCAGAAATATAGAGATTTCAGAAGGATTTACACATTTTTGAACACCACTGTATATATCTATGCTAAATTACTTCCACCATTACTTGAAATATTAACATAGGGGAAATGTTATATGCGTTTTTACATTTTCAATACAGAAATCACAGGGTGATTTCAAAAAATCACCCTGACAAAAAACAGCTTGTGTAGGCTATGGGAGCCAGCAGCTTTAGTGTTTCCCACACACAGACTTTACTTGGGCGAGTCGCCCAGGTATACTAATTGCCACCAAAGTGTTTGGTATTCTGTTAGAAGTCGTGGACGTGCTGCATATTTTACAAGCACAGACCAGATAAGGCTACTAATTTTCTCCTTATTATGACTTAGTGTACCTCAGTGCATAAAGCAAGGTCCATAAAGGCATGGTTGGGTGAGTTTGGTTTGGAAGAACTTGACTGGTCCATGCAGAACCACGGCCTCAACCCCTACAAACACTTTTGGGATGAACTACAATGGAGACTGCAAGTCAGGCCTCCTGTCCAGCACCAGTGTCTGAACTCACAAATGGTTTTCTGGATGAATGGTTAATAATTCCCACAGACACACTCAAATCTTGCAGAAAGCCTTGATGACGATGCCCCAGTACATTTGTCCATTAATTATATTAAATAGTATGACTTCTTTAAAATAATGTCTTTATATATTTAGTCATGTAGAAGTTCAAGTTAATGTGATAAATTACTAAAAGGTAGTCAACGAAAGCACAACCATAAGAAAACAAACTTCAAAACATTCAAAATAGAAACACCTGAAGACACAGAATCCATTTTTTGAGCGAAGATAAAATGACAATAAATTAATATATTTAGCCATTTAAAACTCATTTTCCTAATCCCAAAAAATGTGAACTGTTGTATTTTCAAATAGGTGGTTGACACTAGTCTACTAGTTACTAGTCTGTTTTGTGCATCTCTTAAATATTTGTGCTTCACATCCTATGCACCATGGAATAAAATGTTAAAATCACCTGATAGCCTCAGGCTGTCAAATATGTCTACATTTTTTTCCTTTCCATATCAACAGGAGGAGCATTGTCAATTCGCTATCTCACACCAGTTTCAACGTTTTGTGTGGCCACCATTATTTTCCAGTGCTGCCCTTATTGGGCCTGGAGTTCACTAGAGTTTCACAGGTTGCCACTGGAATCCTCTTTCACTAATCCATGATGACTTCACTGAGCTATAGCATCAGTTTTTGGAATGAAACCAGAACATACAGTTTTAAATAAATGAATAAATCTGAATAAATGCTGTTAAGCAATACCAGCTTTTGGCAACTTCATTGGAATGCCAAACTCGCCCCTTCCACAGTATTAAGAAGCATGATCAAGAATGGGAACAGGGTGAAATGCAGAGATAAGATATGCAAAATCTTACAAAGATTGGCATGAGAATAAGTGAAAACGAGTATATGCGAATTTTGGGGGGTAACCAACACTGTTATATATGGTCGTCATTGGCAAAAATATCTTATGATATCTAGTCATATCCAATATCTAATGGTGGCCAATACTCAATATAAATAAATGCTTGTTCTGACCTGTTGACTGGTGCCTCGGCTATTTTAATGTGCCTTAATTTATCCTATTTCATCTTCTACCCTGTAAATACTGCGTCAAGTTTCTCAGCACAGACTACAAAGAATGTTCTATTCATTCACCTACTGCGTCTTTATGTCTGTCTACTAAAACCATTGTATTGTCACAAGTATTTTCACAAATGGCAGGGCTTTATCATCCTTCTTTCGAACAAGCTCATCCATTTTACCATCTGCTCTCTTCTCCCAAAGGGCCACATTACTAAATTTTGCAGTTTGCTAGGGGCAAAGGCATCAGGAGCCAAAGCTAGACAATACAATTGGCAACAATTCAATGTATCTATTCAGTTCTGTTTAAAATGTTCGGCTTACAAGTGTAACTGTAATATAATCTGCTTAGTAGCAGTTGCAGCTATTATTATGTATGCCTTCATACATAAAGGATATCATTGAACATGTGGCCATCCACCATTTAACCATTTAACTGTGGCCTTCTCACTGCAAGAAACTATATCAGTCTACACTGATCCTCAACTCAAATATTCTTCAGCTTGTATGAATTTAACCATTTTAATAACAACATTGTCCATTCCCAGTGATTTACTACACAATGCACATTTTAATAAAAATGCAGTAGATTTTCAAAACTCATGCTCTCCCCATTTCTGTTTAAAGTAACAACACCACCCTGCTTAGCAATTACTCATGTGCCTGTCGAAAGGCTGACAGCACATCTTTCATTCGAATTTATCCCTGCACTCTTTGCCAGACTAAAATCACAGACAGAAATCAGTCTTTTGAAAATATGCCTGACATGTTATCAGATCCTTTTCCATAATGAAAGTGGTATAATGATTTGAATACATTTTTCAGTATTTTGCTGAGCTTGCATTTGTAACCTGTAAGCAATGGGTAGAAACAGGGTAGTGACCAAAGCCAGGATGATCAGCATTACAGTATAAATTCTACCGAATAGGATAACCTGTCATTGTAACTTAAACTTTCCTTTTGGTTAAGTACATATAAACACTTTTATAAACTGTAACTATCTGAGTATTGTTTCTCTCTTTCTGACTAGAATTTCTCTTTGGTCTCTTAAGACAGCATAATCTTTTTGGTCCATAAATAATTGTGTTTACCATATAAAGTTTTATTTCCAGCTATTAAGAGGGTTTCATGTTTGTGACCAAATAACCGGCTAAAAAGATCCCTTATATCACCTGTGACTGACTAATCCATCCATTAAGCACACCTTTCATACACAAAGACAAGGACTTGCTACGTGAGGGTTTGCACATCTCCACTGTATTGTGCCAAATTTCAGGGGCAGCTTACACTCTGGCTCGGACTGCCTGGAGGTGTGTCCCAACCTGCATTATGTAAGACTTTCCCAAACCTCCCCCGTCCAAGCAAGCTCAAACATTCATTCCATGAACAGCATCCAAGACCATTGTGGTGAGGTGTTGCATTGACACATAGTTTGCCCAAAATATTATCAAACTCTTTAAATGAGTTTGTCCCACATGCTTTCCCAATAACACACTTACGAAACACTTTCAGCACTCGTCTTTCAGAAGTTTAGTATAGCTAAAGTGGTGATAAATCTTGTTTAGTTGCCTCACTGTAAAATATCTTAATGTACCTCCCTGTATTCGAACAGCATGCACATGAGCTTGAGACTGTGATGTTCTGTTCCTTCTCAAGTCAGGGATGTGTTGACCCTTTCTTGACATATACATGCAGGGTTAACACAGAGGTATCCAATGCAGGTCAGGGATCCACAGATTTGTGAAGCTCAGAGCCTTATCCTCTCTCATGACAGGGGAATCTCACAGGCTAATGAATCATGATATGAGAACAGCTTTCTAAATTTGCTTCTCTAGTTAGTTGAATTACTGTTCAGAATCTTAAGCCAGATGACACATATTTAGCATTAAGTGGGTTTGTTTAACTACAGTTTACACCTTTTTACACATTGCATTGTTAGCCATTATTATTAATAATATCCATTAGTACTAGATTTATAGGGGATCACATAGTTTGTACAATCTTCTACTTAAACTCATAACTCAAAGGATACATCCTTATTGTACATTTACATTTAGTCATTTAGCAGAAGCCCTTATCCAGAGCAACTTACAATCAAGCAATTAGGTGTTAAGGGCCTTGATCAAGGACCCAACAGTGGCAGCTGGGCAGGGATGGGATTTGTCTGAAAAGGTTACAATATTTAATGGAGCATACGTTACAGAAGGGGCCGGTTGCAGGATTTCATTCCATTCACATAATCCAATAGCAGCCAAACATGATAGGAATCTAAAGACCAAGATCAGTACATATCTTCTGCTTGGGTGGCACAAAAGCCTGCAGCTACACTTACCGTACCCTTTATGGACAATCTGGAAAAGCCCTGAATTTCAGGACACAGATATTGAACAGACAGCAGGAACGTGATATATCTGTCTGCTGGCCTGGCCACATCAGGGAGAAGCTGGATTGATATCTGAGAAACAAAATGTGCAATCCTGCTATCCTCAAACCCATGTGTTCTGTATTTCAAACATTTTTGTGGTTGTTATTTTACTAAATGAGTGGTATTTGGCGGATATCATTTCATTTGTTACTTAATAAGCATTCAAACAATTCTGCTTGAAGTACAGACATCTGTTCTTGCATGTTACTTCAGAAATAGATTGAGCTTTACTTATGTTTGTCCTTAGTTTGCAAGTACTAGGAGATCCCCATCATGTTCTTTTTTATCGAAATACTGACAAGTGAACTGAAGCTACATGGTACCTGATACTAAGCAGTTTTCGTTTTATTTGACTAAATGTCTTACAAACTTGATATTGGTAGTTGAGAGTTTCAGGCTTTTGGGCCTTTCTAAGGTAAAGAAGTGTATATTTTTTTTTTTACATCAATGCTTCTGCAACCTACTATTGTTCAGCCTCTATATGTTATTATTTTTTAACTGACCAAATGTCATGTTTAGCTCCTTGTTTCAATAGACCTGGTCTATTTCTCTAGTGGAATGTGGCAATCCAGGTGTGTGTGTGTGTGTGTGTGTGTGTGCGCGCGCGCACGCTGTGGGTTTAGCTTGTGTATAACTGTTTTAGGCTTTAACTCATGTTTTCAGTGGTATTTCGGACACATTTATGTATTTTTTTCATGCAGTTTTTTGGGCATATACTTTTAATTTCTATATTACAGTTTCTTAAAAAGGCCTTGTGACTGTAATAATGTCCTGTCAGTGACAAATTAATCACTGATTGTTTAAGAGTTAAAGTCCTATCCATTTGGTGGATGAATTGATTGATTGATTGATTGATTTCCACTTTATCAATACTACCATTAATAAAAGTAAACAGTGATTCTGTCTAATCTGCTACCTTTTTTTCTTTTTTTTTTGTCTTATTTAGTGTTTCCCCTCAAGCATGTCAAACAGCACCTCTAAAGGTAAGAATGCATCACAGTATATGATTTACTTTCAGTGACGGTTATTTTTTTATATGATTGATGTGGCTGATAATCAAATCCTACAGGGGAAGAATAAAAGTAGACACAGTTACTTTAGTACTTTTAGTACTGTAGCATCTCAGTTTCTTCTTAATCTGTTCCGAGTTATGGAAAGTTTTTGGCAAGTGTAATCATGACCTGCTGTGAGTTTCAGCAATACAGGTCTACAATATTTCCTTTATTAGGTGTAGTGACAAAACTTTTGTAGTGACTTTAATGTTAAATCTATTCATATTTAATCAAGTCTCTGTGTCTTTTCACTCTCCCTGCATTTCCAAACAATGGATTTTATTTTTCTTCATGCCATAGATGATTAATTTCTACTCTTTACCCTCACAGTTCATCCATATGTTAAATCATCATACTGAGATGCTGTTGGGACAGACTAAAGCCACCGAAGCCCCTGTGTTGTCTGTTTTCATTACTGGATGAGCTGTGTAGGGAGTGGCAGTGCAATTAGCAGCTTTGAAATCTCATCTTGCTATCTCTATCGCTCACTCTGTCATAATAATGACTAGCAGATGTAGAAGCAAAGTAGCCTAGAGACAGAATTCTCTTTATAATGAAACATACTTGAATACTGCCTTATGTAATCACGTATTAACTATGTACATTTCACTAAAGACAATAGAATATTTTCTAGAATATTTATCTGACAGGGTATATGTATCAGGTTAAGGACTGAGTTGTAACTGAAATATATGAGGAGTAATCAAAGGGAAACAATTTATCATGGTTGAGTGATATTCCAACCATGGTTGGGAGTGTTATTCTATCTTAATGTACAGTCGGTTCGGGTTAATGGGACCACATCGGGACGCGATTGTTTTGATCCTAAATACCAGCTGGTCCGATTAAACGAACATTCCCTATGTTACAAGATGGGACATGCTATGTAAAATATTTAATGTTTATTAAACCTTTATTGTGCGATTTTCATGTATAGCGAACGTGCAAACAAACTGTTGTTGCTTACGAACTTTGTTCATTAAAAAATAAATTTGCAATCAAGTTTTTCTAAAAGATCTACAACACAATGTATAGGTACTCAGTATAATCAGCACAATACTGTAAAAAACAAGTTCTTATTAAATTCCAGTCAACGTTTGAACAACTTATCCAGTGTAATCTGACGCGTTCTCTTGACGGACTGCACTTGAACAAAATCAAGGAAGTGGTGGGTGTGTTCACCTCCCGCTGGTTTTGCTCTTGTCAACACAACTTTTCGGATTTCCTGACTTTTGATAAAAGCATAAATTCTCCCGGAGATCCCAAAAATCCTCCCATGTCTTGCTAATCTGCTCTGCATCCGCTAGGTGGCGACTTGTGGCTTCTTTTTCTCACGTTCTTTGGTCAGATTAAGCGGAATTTTGGTCCAAATAAGTGAATAACATTACATGTATATAATAGGATTTGTTTCATTACTTTAGGATTTGGTCAGAATAAGCGGCTGGTCCCATTAACTGGTGGGCCAAATAACCGGATTCGACTGTATTTTGTTTATGGATTTTCCCAACTTCTTCATGATTCAAAGGACTTGCACTGGTGCACTGTGTTTAGAATGCTGTTATATAAATAAAATAATATAAATAAAACTTAAAATTTAGAGCACAACCCAACTGACATGACAAGCTTTTTCTTGCCAGAGGTGGAAATCAACCATGAAGGCTCAGCATTTGAAACGAGTGCTATACCAAATGAGTCATTCTGTTTTGTTAGGGGTATGATTAAAGTAATTTAAATTAAAACGCATTTCAGAATGACTTTAACATAAGCTTATAAAGTTACAAACTCGTGCACATTACCTCTGGTCTAATGTATGTAGACCCAACCCTGGAGTCCCAGAAAGGAAACCATCAGGATGAAATCAGCTCAAAACGCAACTGCGAACATATACTCAACATTTGAGCCACACTGGTTTGCATTTTTCCTTGTATTTGGGTTTCTCAGTTCCTCCGGACATGGAGATAGGGGGAGGGGTGCGCGCCAGACCAGGGGTGTCCCTTGGTGTCTATTTTATAACTTTCCGGCATAAGCTATAGCAGCTGAGTGGTTTGGATTGTAAGTTAAGATTAATAAATATATCTGAAAATCTGATAGCAGGGGTTTGAATATTAAAATAGACTAGTCAGAAATTCCTGACAGTATCTGGCAACTCTGGGCAAGGGCAGGAACAACCCTAGATGGTGCCCCAATCCAACACACACACTATGGACCACTTTAGAGACACCAATTAACTTAACATGCATGTCTTTGGACTATGACAAATGATCTACTCCTCAAAGCAGATATGAATGTTTACATTGACACTTCCTTTGTCTCTTGCATTTAGGTACCCTCTATCTCTGGTTTTTTTTGGCTTTTCCTAATGTCAGCCCAAGTTTTTTGTTCCTTTTATTCTTTCTCTAAGTGTTGTTTTGCTTGTCTGCTGGGAAGAAGTGATAATAACAGCATTTTCCCCATAGGCTCTCAGTCACTCTCTCACTCTCTCAAATCCAACATCTCGTATCTGGGGTGCCTGCCATTTCCAAACAGCTGCAGTTTCAGTCTGGAGCATCACCAGAGGTGATTCATTTCAGCCCAATCACCAATGATGCTAGTGTTAACCAGCTGGACACGAGTGTGGTGCTGCCACACGTATCCAATCTAACCATTACCGCCCCCCTGGAGTTACGTTTGCCTTGAGCTGTATGAACAACTGGTTTAAATACAGATAGCTACTGTTTGTCCCATGATTTATTCCCAAGCTAAATGATCACCTCAGGGAAAAGAAGTGAGAATTTCCATCTAACAGTCAGGGATTTCCCTCCCTTCCTAGAGGATTTTTTTCCCGGATTGAATTCCAAGCAAGCCATTATCGAATCAAAGCAGGTGTGCGAGTGGAGAAGAAGCGCTAAACCGTACCGAACGCATTTGACAGTTTTGAGCTCCCCCGGTTTTGAAATTAATCCACATTTTGAGCTTACCCTGTTTAGCCAAACCATAAAGATATGCTTGTTAATAATTTGGCATTGAGGTGTTCTAGGAAGTAGAGTGGACTTTTCTCAGTGTATAAAGCCAACACAGACAAAAGACCACTTGCTTCCCCAGGCCCACGTGTTGGTCCCACCTGTAACTACACCCTTTTTGGCCTTTTGACCGCTCTACAGTTAACATAATCTGCTTCTCTGACATGGTAAAGTTTCAGTTTCATTTCATTGTGTGGGTGAGGAACTCGGCATTGTGTGATCCAGATGGATCAGGGTTTGAGGCCATGAAGGCTCAGGGACCAAGCAGGGTGTGGTGCCGATAAAGAACAAATTATTTCCAGTACCTATGGATGCACAGCTCTGGAATAAAATACAATTATTATAAAAAAAAAATTGTTTGTGGTTACTGAATGTGTTTGAGTGATGGGAAACATTTTGTTTTATTTGATAAATTACTGGCAAATTCCAAATAAAAAGATTTATTTGGAGCAGTGCTTTGTTGTAAAGAGCCTTATTTGTGGTAAATGACCAACAAGAGTATTTTCAGACCTCACTTACCACTACAAACAATTTACATTTACATTATATTTACAGCATTTAGCAAACACCCTTATCCAGAGTGATAATTAATATAATTAATACAGTATTACAATCCAAGCAATTGTGGGGTAAGGGCCTTGTTTAGGGACCCAGCTATGGCAGAGGTGGGATTTAAACCCAGGACCTTTTGGTTTCTTGCCCAGTACCTTAACCTCTAGGCTATCACGGTCCCCACATGTAATAATTGAATAATACAACAACTTTAACCCATTAAAAACCATAATCCCCATTTGGGGATCGGGTGCTTTAACTCGCCTACTGATGGGATAGGATGGAGACGGACAGAAATGGAAAAAAAATTGGCAGTTAATGGTTTAACAAAAATAACAGTGCGATAACTAAGGAAAGTTTATAAATCAATATTTATACCATAGCTTTCATGTTTCTTTTACTTTTCCCCAAAAATAAAATTGAGTTCAGGTGATCACTCTTGTCATCTGAGTCTGTGGGACGAGCAGCCCAAACCAGTGGTGCCTCTCACAACCAAACTGACAATTTTTTAAATATTTACTTTAGCAATTCTGTACATACTCATTAACACAACTGGGATAAATCCAACTGTGGGATAACAGTCATGGTCCTGTAATGTTTCACAGACCAAAAAAACATATGATTGTCCTATACCACACTGCTCACAAAAATTAGGGTATATTTCATTGGGGCATATTTCATTTTGGGGTATCCCTGTTAGGGTCCTACCCGCTCCCGGAGCTTGTAGTCGTCCGCGCCGATCGCCCTTACAGAGCCATCGGTGGGGATG